>OZ022247.1:18940409-18967909 GCA_963978895.1 Erpobdella octoculata | reverse complement strand
AGAGAGAGAGAGAGAGAGAGAAGAGAGAGAGACAGACAGAGACAGAGACAGAGACAGAGACAGAAAAAGACAGAGAGAGTGACAGTGAGAAAAAAGAGAGAAAGAGAAAGAAAGGGAAAGTAAAAGAGAATTATGATAAGATATTATAAGATTATGATGTGGACTTTATAGGCTTTACCTGCTTCAATACTTATCGTTACTTACTTTTTTCTTGTGTTTATATTATATTCATTATTATTTTAATCTTAATATGTTAATACATTTATTATATTAACGAACGTGTTAGAAAGTAAACCAGTTACAAAGGCATACAATTTTAAGTGATTTATAATACAACACCGATAGAGTTTTATTGCAGATGTACAATAGCCACATCGCCTTATGATAATTTTTCTCCTTGTTTAAAACAAAAGCAATATAATATATTTATTATTTTATATACACTAAAATATACAGATAAATAAAATGTTGAACATTAGATTGTTATTTGTTCCAATAACCTTTTTAGCTATTTTTAGAGGATCTATCTAGATATTTCTAGAGAGAAGATCTAAATGCTTCTAGAAAATTTAGACGTTTCTAGAAAATGTATAGATGTTTTTAGCAACTTTAGAACTAAAGATCTATAGATAATTTTAGAAGATTTAAAAACTTCTAGAGTGAGGGTCCATATGTTCGATTCGGTGGAGCAGTTTCAAATGTCTACTCTTATTCTCTTTACGTAGCGTACGATATTAAAGGTAGGTAAATGATCAATCACGTTAAACAAGTGTTTATCCATCTATGATTTGCTGGCAATTGATAGAATGTTTACAACTCAGTAGTATGTATTTAACGAAAAATAATAAATGTGACAGAATCCAATGAATCCAATGCCAGACGTACAAAGTCAAAGATCTAAGCCAAACAAAAAATTCGCCAGAGATCAAGTTGCGTTGTCAATTTGAACCGGTTTTTAGGCACGTTGCCTCTATAACTATGTAAGATTTTCCACAAGAAATTACCCCGGATTGCATGCATATATACAAATATTTAATGCCTACAAGATGTCCATGTACGCAACAACAGTTCAATTCATTGCTCAACACATCAAACTCAACGACCCACCATTAAAGTGACACCTAATTTTGATTTATGCGACACCAGGAAAGTCGCCACAAGCCAAATGTGTCCCACTAAATATTTACAATCCCCTCTTCTCATTTTGTATGCAAAGAATGTTTGGAGAATTAATTTTTGGCTTCGACATAAATCTAGTATTTATTCGGAATTTCAGTTTAAAGTTTCTTGTAATTCTAAAAATTGATTTCGTTCATTAGGTTGGTATTTTCTATTTATTGCGGACTGTTTATAATATCCTGTGTAGATAAGTTCTATTTTCCATTTTCAAACAATTGTTTAAAAGCGATTCAAAATAGAAATTCAAATATAATGAAACCAAAATATTTAATGTTGTAAAACCTTTCAATGGATGAAATAAAAATAATAATAGATTCTAAAAAAATAACAGTAACAACATTTAAATAACAAAAATCTTAAAAAAAACTGTCGATATTTAACGAAATAACCAAAATAATGTTCAACCGAAGTAACTTCTTGACTGCTTGCGAAAAAAAAATTTATTATTTTTCAACCGATGGACGGCTTATCTCTGAAAAGATTCACAACGCCTGACAACTTGGAGATAAAAAAATTCCTTTTGAAGTTTACGTGTCTTTTTTAAAGTTAAACTCCTCCTATCTTTTAGCTTGTCATTTATGTATAAAAACACACACATACAGAACATTCATAAATGGTAAGCAGAAATACAATCAGGAATACAAGCACACAAACAAGCCCACATAATCACAAACAATTACAATCACACACACAAACGCACACACACAAACAAAAAGACACGCACACACACAAACGCACACAAACACGCACACACTCAAGCACACGCACAAAAACAAACAAAAAGACACGCACACACACAAACGCACACAAACACACACACACTCGAGCACACGCACAAAAACAAACAAACAGCCCATAAACGTTCACACAGACACACTCGAGCATAAGGAATCCCAGGAGATTTTTAATCAGCTAGTTGTCCTGCGACGGTTCATCGTTCAGAGCCTTCATGGAATACGCTGGAAATAAATTGCCATGGAAGTGCCAAAGTTTTTGCTCTGCCGCTGCAGACGGCATCCGAGAAGTGTAGCGGGGTGTGGGCTCTGAGGTGGTAGTTTGTGCCGGTGATGTGCGGCATCATAAACATTCATTATAACCTACCCCATATTTCTTCTTATCTTCCAGAATTTCTTCCGCGTTCTTCTGTTTCCTTTCAAATTATGCCGTTTGTGGTGCATATCTCTTGAAGTTTTTCATTTCTCGGTATTTTGAAATGAGGAATTTATTTTTTCAAACAGCACAGATTTTAATTAATTAAAACAAACGATGGAATATTTTGCTTGTAGACTGAAGAAAAACATTTTTGACTTTTGAAATAAAAATAAAATTAAAACAAAAAGTCCTGACATTTGTGCCAGTGTTAAAAAAAACAAGAAACAAATGATTATTTGTAAGACATTCACCAATTCAAAACATTAAAGATAATTAATCTTGCACATTTATGTTGAACGTAATAATGTAATTTTGCTAATTTATTTCATAGATACTATTCTGAGGAGAAATAAAACAGAAAACTTCTGAAATTTCATTTATTCATGAGAGTTGCAAAGTGGATGGATTTCTTGCCAGCTTTTTTGTCTTTCTGCCACTAATTGTTTGTTGCTGTTTGTTGCTGTTTACCTGCAAGATTTCTAAGTTATATTCATTAAAAATATAAAAATGAATTTGCTTTGATATTTTGTCTGCCTGTGTTTGTTTTTATGACCGTTTCTGTCGGTTTCTGTCGGTTTCTGTCCGTTTATAGGACTGTGTACGTTAATTTGTTTGTCTCTGTCCATCTGACAAAGGTTTACATTTTGTTAATTACATACATGAATCAGCACAATCTCATCATCTCAAACTGCTATGCCGCACAGTCATTTCGTCTCTGCTTTCGCCAAAATACTTCCAACCTTCCAACCGCTCGGCGAAGGTCTTGATGCTCTGCAGACAGTAAACCATTTTAATGAATTAAGGCATCAACATTCAGCATCAGTACGGCCACCATAGGCACTGTCATCTCTTTATCATTATCGTCATCGACATCGTCGTCGTAGCTTTCATTGTCGTCGTTGTCATCATCATCATCATCATCATCATCATCACCATCATCATCATCATCATCATCATCATCATCATCATCATCATCATCATCATCATCATCATCATCATCATCATCATCATCATCATCATCATCATCATCATCATCATCATCATCATCATCATCATCATCATCATCATCATCATCATCATCATCATCATCACCACCATCATCATCATCATCATCATCATCATCATCATCATCATCATCATCATCATCGCTACTGAATTTTTTCATTAAATGCTTATTTTCACCAAAATGCATGGTTTTACACGATACATATTCTTGTCAGAAATACATTATTATCGATAAATATCTTTATTATGTGCATTTATTCCACGAAAAAACACGTTAAAAAGAAAGGATTAAATTTGATAGTTATCTGGACGAGAGCCATCAGATACACTAACATGGATTTACGACATCGGATATAAACATTATAAATCCCATTCTGGTTATATATATGCATATATGCATATATATGCATCTTTGCAATCTCGGCTGCATGACGTGAACCGTATTGAGATTTTTTTGTTTAAAGAGTCATAACGCATCGTATTGTTATATTTTTTATCTTCAAAATAAGAAAATAATCTTTATAAATTTTTGCTTCGAAAGTTCAATAAAGAGGGGGATTACGAACCCTGTCGCACCGAAGTAAAACTCTGATAAAGAAATCCCCCCACCGCGGCCTTGAATGAAATGACGGTAGGATGAAGTTCTTAAGTCGTATTTAATTTTAAATTCAATTTAAACTTTTTAATTTTTGTTCGTAAATTTTTCAGTTGAAATCAAATAATTTTTGTTGAATTAAATAATCGTTTCGTAAAAAACTTGCATTTTGAAAAATATTAATTTTTTAAGATAAACGAATAATGTTTTTAAAATAATAATCACAAAAAATTAATAATTACGTGTGGAAATTGTTTTTAATAAAATATTTTGAATTTTAAATTTATAAAAACAAATTTCTGCAAGCTATTTAAAGTTAATAAAATATGTTTGTGAGAAACAAAAACAAATTTATAAATAAAATAAAAAATGAAAAAAGTAAAAAAGAAAGAGAAAAAAGAAAAGAGATAAAGAAAGTGAAGAAAGAATAAAAAAATACAAATAAAATAAAACAGAAAAAAAAGAAAACGAAAAAAATAAAAAGAAAGAGAAAGAAATAAAAAAAATAATTAATCCTCAGATTGGTTACTTATAATTATTAAAAGGTATTTTTCCGCTAATGGTGACATCTTTCCATTTAACAACAAAACAAAGCAAAAAATATGTTCAAGTTATTAAAAAAACTATTTATTTCAATATAGAAATACTTATTTATTTATTTATCAGCACATGAATTATAACGTTATACTAGATAGATTACTCAGCTTCGACTAGATAATAGATTTGAGTTATTTCAAAGCTATTTTAATCAATGTGTTATTACTCAGCGTTAGCCGGGTTTTGTTTTAAAATGATAATCAAAAGTTTTCATTTTATATTCAGATACTCGATCCGACTTCAGTAAACTACCCGTTCTTAAAACCCGGTACAAGACCCGGTACACGACCAAGGTAGTATTTATTTACAAGTCACCTGCATCGTTCAGCAAGCAGTCCTTGATATCTAATATTCATGAGTGAGTTCAGTCGGCACTGCTATTGGCTAGCCAGCCAGGTAAGAATAAGGCCGTGATTTCTCTTCTAATCCAGTTCAAGTTCAAGGATTTCGATTTTGAATTATACAGTAGTTGCTTTTATTTTCCATCGTTAAAAAACAACAATTTTCAGAAAAAAAAACTAAATAATTAAAACAGGGTTATGGAGATTAAAAACAAATTGCATTTAATTTTTTTTATTAATGATGGTTGTAGAAAACGTACCTTTTATTTCCAATCCTATAAAAAAACTCCACTTTTGCTCCTGGTGATTTTCAAACAAAATGATCGGTCCTTTTTTGCTTATTATTAATTCAAAGGATTTCAACTTTACAAAATCCCCAGGCGATTGTGGGACGACCACAAAGCCTCCATCAATTCTTGAAACCAACTTCGCGATCTCGATGTGTTTCGTGGTGAGCAGTGCATGGGTGGGGAATGCTCTGCGATCAAATCAAATGTGCAACTCATACTCTGGGATCGTGATTCTACAGTTTGTTTTTGTCCTCACAACTTGTAACTAGCATGGGTGACACCCGGGACGGATATCCATGGTGTCACCCCTCGAAAACGGTTAAAATCAACATTATTTAAAAAAAATCGGGTAAAAATGGAGTATGATTTTAATAGAACAATTTAATTGAACATTTGAAGAATTATAAATCATTGATTATGAAATTACAAAACTATCGATCAAATATCCTAAGCATATTTAGAAGAAACTTGCAAAAAACTTTTACTTTAAAAAATATTTAACATATTATTATCTCTTCTTTCTAGCTTTGACAGCTGCAAACTCGGAAATCACATCTTCAAAATTAATACTTTGTGTTGCCTCGTTTTTTATCGTTAACATTTCAAGATTGTTTAGTTTCGTGATGCTCCTTGTTTACCGTAAGTAGGTTTTCGATTCCTTCAAAAGTCTACGATTAACTAATCAGAAACTGTAACATTGAGTGCTTTTAAATATCTTTTCAATCTTGGTATCTCTAGGAGGAGTTTTGCTTCTGATATATTATCAAACAAGCCAGTAAAATTTGATACAGATAATTTCAGCTCCTCGATTCTTGTCGAGAGCAAAGTATTTGTCTGGACAGCTTAGAACGATGAAGCTACATTTTCAATAGACCCCAAACGGTTGACACCCGGGGCGGACCACCCCGGCCACCCCCTAGCTACGCCACTGGTCGTATCTGACGACCCGAAAAACATAGTTTTCGACTCCGGCTTATCTGTTGCTCGTCCTACTACATTTTATCTCGATGTCGTACACTGTCGCTCTCTTCCGCGATTTGAAGCTGATGGGCGGCACTGCTCGTGGATCGATGGATTTGCTGACCTCCTCGATGTTGTTCATGCACCGTTTCCAATGGTCAAAAATTATAGTACTCCCTCGGTCCTGTGGTGGAAACAGTTATCACCTTTTCAAGTGCTGCTAATGTCCTTCAGCTGTTGGCGCTGATGATGTTTCCAGTGATGACTCACGCGATGGTTTATCTCTAACTTCGTGCGACTTACATGGGCAGCGAATGCTAGTAAAATCGTTTTGCTTGATGATTTTTAAACAGTCTTCCAGCACATGCTTAATAACGACAAGGTTAACACCTAACTTGATTGCGTAGCAGCCATGGATTACTCCGTAACATCATACAAGCCGAAATAGTTGTGTCCTTCTGCCTGTTCGGTGTTGACGCCTCGGAAATATTGTTTTATTTATTTGTTTTTAAACTTTTAAGTAGTTTTAATTTTTTAAAAGAAATAATGGTTTTATTCTATTGCAACTGTTGTTCTTATCTAGTGGTTTTGAAGTTCACCGTTATATCCACTAAACGTGGCTTCTTATTTGTGTACGTTCCTGTTAAAATTCATTTTTCATTTTATTAAAAATTTTAGTGATGGTTATTTTGAAACTGGCAATGAAGTCATTATTTTATTGTCGTTTTAAAATTGTATTAATTAAATGTCTCCCACGTGTTTATATAGTAAGTAAGTACAACTCAAAAAATCAGTCACCAGAAATGATTTTTCTAAGTGCCGTGGGAGATCAAGTGCTGTTTCTTAATTGCTTTGAAAGTTTTTCTGACTCGTTTGTTCATCAAATTTCTAAAAAATTATTTTTAACAAAATATTTTATGGAAACGCAATTATATTATTCGATGACAAGAACATTTTGTAATATCGGCTGTCACAGTTAGTAATAACAAATGAGAAATGATGCAAAAATAACAAATTCACAATCGTTTTACAATAAAAAATAAATTTAGACAAAAGCAATATAATGTACTTAAAAAACGCCGTTGAATTAAAAATCATCCAAATCTATTTTAAAAATATTCAAAATATAATTGATAAAACCTTTCTTAGTGCATTTTTATTTATAAGATTAAAAAGAGCTCATCTCATTTGTTTTGTTTGTCAGAAAAAGTTTAAATTACTGATTTAAAATCAACACATCCTCTCAATTCTCAACAGAACTAAACTCCTCTCAAATATTTTGATGATTGAATGAATCATGTTGTATGACTCATTGAAATATTATTTCAGAACTTCTTCAATTCATTTCTCGGGCAAACACAAATGTTGCACTCGGCAGATGATGCCAACCGGTTTGTTATTATCACTCCTCCTATGCTGCTTATAAAGCTGGATAAGAAATCATACCAGGCGTGTGTCGTACAAAATATAGTTATTTATTTTAAATAAAAAAAAACTTCTTGATTATTATTTTGTTAGCAAGAGTTAGTATTTTGTTTAAAAATATCTTAATTGTTAGACAGCTAAACATTTCAGTAAATTATAGTGAATTTCAAGTATTGCTTGTTTGAAGTCAACATTGTGCAGCAAATTGTAAGACACAAAGCCAGCTTTTATTAAAAATTATCAATTTTTATTCACACAACTTAAGCAAATTTTAACATCATAAACTATTATTTAAATAAAAAATATTTTCATAATAAAACAAACTATTACTCAATTAACTAGATAAATTTTAAATAATTACAATTAATTGTCAGATAAATAAATAATTTTTTTAAACCTCTATGGAAGATAAACCTAGAAAAATAATTACAAATAATTATCAAATAAATAAATAACATTCATTTTTAAAACCTCCATGGAATATAAACCTAGAAAAATACAAAAAACACAAATTCATAACGACTACCAATGAAAGTACGACACTCAACATCCATTTAGAATGAAATAGGACTCATAAAGTGCTGGGTTACAAACAGTTTTTACGCTCATGCATTTTGACCCGGAGTGTCGCCAATATGAGTTTTATATGATGTAATACATTTTTTTTTTGCAAACATCGGCTTTATCTGATACAAAATAATACAATACAACTGCCATTTAGCAACACTACTTTAGTACAAATATATCGGCTGCATCTAATGTGATATACATTTTGGTATAAATATCCGCTGTATCTGATATGATGTACATTTTGGTATACAAATCAGCTGTATCTGATAAGTTATTTACATATCACACACACACACACACACCCACACACACAGATACACATACATAGATACATACATACATACATACATACATACATACATACATACATACATACATACATACATACATACATATATATATATATATATATATATATATATATATATATATATATATATATATATATACGTATATATATAGATGATGAAATACAGAATTTTATAAACATATGAAATATTCCGAGAGCCAGACAAAATATCAGTTTAATTTATTACATTAAGCCTTAGTTGTTTTTATCGTATATATATATATATATATATATATATATATATATATATATATATATATATATATATATATATATATTTATATTGTTGTTTGTTATCTGATCATGTTACAAAATTAGTTTATTATCATTAACATCCTCAAACAAACGCTTGTCAGCTCAAAATTTGCTTTCCAGAAAACATGAAGCTGAATAATTGAGTGCACAATTATTTATTGAAGTCGTGTATCGTGACGTACTAGATGTGTCTTCAATTTGTTTTAATATCAAACAAAATACATATGTATATACACAAACATATTAACTACATGCACGCAACAAAAACTCTATAAAATTATTTAAGCAATAAATTGCACAACAATTTCTTTTCCAAAACAGTCTAGCGTTCGCACCAAACAAAGGTTTGTAATCCAATCCATATAAAGCAAATCGAGATACCGGGTTTTCTTTTATTTTTTCCGTATTGCAGTAAAGTTTAGCTTATCATTCAGATTGAGCAAACGGGTTTGGGGCGCACCAACGTCCCTTGATTGACCAGGAGGTGTGTCCAAAGAATGCACCTACCCCCCTCCCTCCCTCCTTTCTTGTCGAGGAAGAATGCTTGGTGCAAACTTATGTATTTGTATACCAAGCAGTATTGCATATCGACAAACTTGAAAAATCAAAAATCATATTGGGAAATAAAAAAGTTTGAAGTGTTTTGCAAGCTGGTTGTTGGTTTTGTTGATGAATGTGGTTAACTGAATTGGTAAAAGCGCTCGCATGAGAAAAGACGGTCACAGTCGATAACAAACGGTTCTGGACTGATTCATTCTCAAATCAAACATTTATTAATATATAAACAGATATACATTTATTTATTCATAAATAAATAAATAACAAAAAAATAATTGTATAAATTAATAAATATATGTATCTCTTTAAAACACACACACTGCAAACATGAGCGCTCTTTGAGCGCTTAGATGCACGACGACATAAACACAGCTTGGCAAACAGCGAAACTGGTTGACTTTTAAGCGTGGACCACACACGACTAGCTGAACATCGCGGTCAACTTATTTCTATTCAAAAGCTTTGAATTGTAACTTATAAATATTGTCTTTACACGTAACATTGTTTCGTTCAGTTGTACGATATGAGAAATGTTTACAAGTAATAAAGAAGATGTTTATAGATGTTTTAATAAGGTTTACCAGTAATCAAAAAGATGTTTATAGATGTTGTAATAAGGCTAAATAAAAACTTAATCTTACGATTGAGATTGTTTTCTAAATGAAAGTTAATGAATAAATAGCTGTTGATCGTTCTTGCATGAAGTGAGTAAATTTAGTTGTATTTTAATTCCAATTTTAAGCAGCTTCGTTATTTTATATATTTTTGATCTGTCACATCTGTTCTTTCATACCTTTAGTGTTTTTTTTTCTATAAAAAACATTAAAAAACATTTTTCAATAAAAACATTTTTATTTTGAATTCTTAGAAAATGTTTCGGAGAATTGCTGCCGCAAAAAACAGCTCAAAAACAGGCAATCATGCGAGCGCAAAACTGCCGAAACATGGCGAGCCCTGAGGCATAAAAAAGCCGGATTTGAAATTGTCACTTTCGTACAACTGCCGTACAATGCCTTCACAAACGCGCCAAATTAAAGCTGATGATTTTCTTGGCTTTCCCATCGATCACCTGGTAGTGAAAATTCTGGCAATTTTTTTTGCATTCGAGTTAAAAAGAAGATTAAAAATGGCTTGAGAGATTTTGTTGTCCCACTTCCGTGTTTGCATGTGAGTGTGACAATTGTTGTTGGTGTGAATCTGACTGTGTATCCGTCGGCGTATGAGGATGTGTTTGTATGTGTGAATATGTGTCTGCCGGTGTTTATAGATGTGTTTGTATGTGTGAATATGTGTCTGTATGTGTGAATATGTGTCTGTATGTGTGTGCTGGTATGTGTGAATGTGTGTTTGTATGTTTAAATGCGTGAATGTATGTCTGTATGTATAAATGTGTATGTTTATGTGTGTGTGCTTATGAGTAAATCTGTGTGTGTATGTGTAAACGTATAACTGTGTGTTTGTGTGATTGTGTTTTTATAGAAATGTGTGTGTTTTAATCACTGTGTCGGTGTTTTTATATACGTACAAACTCACATTCACGCTCGAACGTAATTTGTTGTCTATTCAGCAAAAGTTTTTTTTTAATTAAATTAAGACAACTTCATAACAGTTAGTTTGTAAAACAAAATAACGGAGAACAATAATCACTCCACAATGTGATTTATTTTAGAAAGATCAAGCCTCTACTAAAACCCGACATTAAATTTCAAATAGACGTCTGCGCATATACTCTTTGGAACTTAATCTTGTTTATATTTTAGAAAACTTAAAAAAATAACGTTTTTTGAATCGTCGCCAGCATACAATATTACATCTAAAAATATTACATCTAAAATTACACCATTAAAAAACAGACATGTTATTTAGAATTAAACCACGTAAAATAGAAAAAATAGAACATAATAATTGAGAAGATTAGAAAAATCACAAAAACAACACTATAAACAACGTGATCTGACTAACGAGTGACCAGAAAATAATTTAATAAAACGGTGAAAATACAGAGCTGTAAAAAATTACGAGATTGTAAAAAATAGAGAATTGTAACAAGCAGAATATTGGAGCAACAGAACAGTAAAAATAAATAAAATATTATATGAATATTTTGAATTTCAAATTCAAAAATACGTGTTTTGTCTAGTTGAATAAGTTGTTTTTTTAAAGAAAAGAATAGTTTTTAAAAAACTGTACATTTAGTTTTAATTGCTATAAAATTGAGATAAAACCAATGTTTTGTTTATTAATTACAACTTTAATATGTTCTATTCTAAGAATATTGATTATATTGATGAACCACATGACCAAATGTAGACTTGACATTGAATAGATACAAGAAAACGCAAACTCATTTAAAACAAGTCAGGTATTTGTACTGTTTTGTACTTGTACTTTTTTGTATTTGTACTGTTTCGTATTTGTACTGTTTCGTATTTGTACTGTTTCGTATTTGTACTGTTTCATATTTGTACTGTTTCGTATTTGTACTGTTTTGTACTTGTACTGTTTTGTATTTGTACTGTTTCGTATTTGTACTGTTTCGTATTTGTACTGATTTGTAATTGTACAGTTTCGTATTTGTACCGTTTCGTGGCATGACTGCAAGCTGGTCTTTTAGTGTAAACATTTATATTTAATTTTTTAATTCCAATAACTTTGAGCAACTTCGGCTATTTGATTAAAAAATCTTATTTTGAAATGTTTTTTTGTTTCAAAGGTTTTTTTCTCACTGAAATTCAATTTTGTCCACTGAAACCAGCTGACGAATCGGCTCTGGTAAATTCTAACGATTGAAAATCGAGCAGTTCTTTTCTAGCTTTCTAGAAATTAAATTTTAAAACAGTTTTATTTCTTTAAAACATTAAATCCGCTCTACAATTCTGATTTTAAGACCAAAAGAGTAAGGCATTTGTTCTGAAAAGTTATTACAATCAACTAAGGCAGCCAAAATTATGTGTGATAACTAGGGGTTTATAAGATTTTATCTTTAATCTGTTTTTGATTTTTTTTTAAATTCTAGCTTTACTTGTAATGTTGTGTTTTTGGTATGTTCTATTTTGTCACCTGTTTTGTCATGTTATATTTAATTCAACTCCATTCTGTTTTTGTAGAGCTGAATAAAATAAGTTACAAGTAGGTTTTACTAAAAGATCACTAACTATAAGCCACGTAGTCTAGTTTCTAGTTCATTTATTTATAGAATGAATTATATTGAAAAGTGAAATTTTTATAAAAGGTATTCCTAAATTGATTATATAAAGGTATTCCTAAATTGATTATATAAAGATAACTTTGAAAATCATTTTTGTACAAATAATAAAAAATTAACATGTTGAAAAATATTAAAAATAATTAAAAAAGGTTTTGTTGCATGCCAATTTAATAAAATAAAAAAAATTGTAAAAAAACAAAACAAATTTGACTAGCAATGACTGCCTCATCAGCCATCCGGAAAACTAAATGCCGAAAGTTATTATGATGAGAAAAGAGTTTAAAGAGAAGACGACAACGATGATGATGATGATGATAAGAATACTGATATTGATAGTGATAGTAATGATGATAATGGTAATGATGATATATAAGATATAATATATCTAAGATATACTATATCTAATATATAAGATAATGATAGTAATGATGATAATGATTATAATCTTGTTGATGATGATGATGATGATAATGATAACGGTAATGATAATGATAATGATGATGATGACGATGACGATGACGATGACGATGACGGTGACGGTGACGATGAGGATGACGATGATGATGATGATGATGATCACATCTAAGATATAAGAAAGTGATAGTAATGATGATAACGATTATAATCTTGTTGATGATGATGATAATGATAGTGATGATGATGATGATGATGATGATGATGATGATGATGATGATGATGATGATGATAATGACATAAAAGATATAAATGAATAAAACCATGATGATAAAATGAGAATTATCAAATATAAACAGATGAATAAACATTCAACATAAATAAACTAATTTCAATTTTAAAAGATCAAATATTTAAAAACTGTTATTTTCATCATCTAATCAGTTCTTCAAATAACTTGCAATTTGAAAAAATATTTTAAGAGCTCTTAAAATTTTTCAATTTTTATTGGAGTTGCTTTTTTAGCTTCGAGATAAATATTTTTATGTCCAATAAATATTTTTATAATAAATACTTATTTATACATTTCTTTTAAAAATAACTAGTTTTAAATTTTAATGTTAATAATTATTTTTAAATTTTAATGTAAATAATTATTTGTACATTTTATAATATATAATTATTTATAAATTTTATTGTTAATAATTATTTCTATCTTTTTATGTTCAATAAATATTCTTTTTGCGTGTTTAAAACACATGTTCAGGTTTTTAATGCAACCAAATTTTTTTATTTAATTAAAATTACAATTATTATTTTCAAATTTTACTATATTTGTAAATTCGTTTTTAAAAATAATTATTTTCTGTCCATGAATTGGATTAAAACGTGTTTAAAGAAATCCATAAAAGGAACATCCACATTGTTTGAAGATTTCTACTCACCAGTTACAGTGCATAATCGTTCTTTCATAAGATTCTTGTTGGACATAAAAATTTGAACGTTTTCTTTCTTAACTTTTAAAATAGAGTTCACAAATAGTTGGTCGACCGGTTTTCAACTGAATTTTTTTTTCCAAAATTTTCCAGGTCAACACGACCTAAGAACCAACCGACTCATCTATTAGACTAGTTGACCAAGAAACTACTGATGCGTGAAAACGGTCAACGTTTGGAATTGATGTAGAAGCTTCCTTTCCATGAATATTAAAACCGGTATCGCATGCGTAAAAAAGAGAAAATTACAGCTTTTAGTGCATTAAAAACTTTTTAACCCGCCTTGCTAATTGAGAACCAGTCCCAACCAAGCCTGGATAAAAGAGGAGGGACAGTTAATAAAATCTACTACAGAAAGTACTTATGTGCTTCCTACATGCAGCTATTTTAGTTTTAAAACGCCGGATGTTAAGGACTATAAGCTATCATAGTACAAGAAATACTTTTATTAAAATTTATTTTTTTGTATTGCTGTCCAGCGTTACAATTGATTTTCTTTTAGTCTGTTTTTTTAGCCACCACATAGCTTCATGTACCTATCTGCTGTGGTATAAGTTACAGACCCACATACCTGCATGTACCTATCTGCTGTGGTATACGGTATAGCTATTTTTCCAGTAACGTCTCTAGATTTTTCAATTTGTATTATTTACTTTGGCTATTAACAGAAATTTGATCCCATGTCTAACCGAATAATGCTGTAAAAGTTTGATTTTAAAATTCATTCACAAATAAAAACTAACAAGTAATAAAGTTTACTGGTAGACTCAGAATTTACAGCTTTGTTTGTACGTAAACAAAAATGAATTTAATTAATCACGGATGAATTCCTTGAACACAATCGATTATGCATGTTTGTCCATTTTTAAATCCTCAATTGGATTACGGAATGTTGGTTTTTTTGCGTATAGAGTCCTAACGAATGGCTTAAGAAAACAAGCAAACAAACACGGCAAAGTTAATATAAGCAATTTAACAAGAAAACCTTAAAAATTTAATTTGGTAAAAATCCTTCATAATTTTGTAATTCGGCGTTTAACATTGTTTTGAAAAATATTTTTTGATGATAGTAAGTTTAGAAAATATGAAAACATTGACCACTGTCTTCTAAAAACTTAATATGTGAAGTATGTAGGGACTGAAAATTTAAGAAACTTTCGAATCAATATGGAATAAACAAATGTTTTATTAAAAACTTTTCAAATTTTTAAATTAATTGTCATTTTTATAAATAAACTAAAAATTTAAAGTTTGCCTCTCTACATAAAATTTTTAATTTTTAGAATTATAATTGATTTTATTCTATAATTCATTTAAATGTTGTCTAATCAATCAGAAGATTTACAAGAATGTAAAGAATGTAAACCCACTAAATTTCAACTCGATTGTAAAAATTGAAATATAAGCTATTTTCGAATCAATATGGATTAAATAAATATTTTATTATAAATTTCTAAAATTTAAATATCATTTTTGTAATGATTTGTTTTTCTACCTGCATAAAAATAAAATAAAATTTTATTTTTTAAAATTTTTTAAAATAGTTTTGTTGATATAATTTTTTCATATTTTTTCCAATCACTTTGAATATGTGTTAGAACGTAAAGTCCGCCGCTAAAAATAACCCCACCAAATTTCAACTTGATTGGATAACGGGAAGTTGATTTTTTAAGTGGATATGATCCCAATATATGGCTCAAGCAAGCAAGCGAGCAAGCAAACACGGTCAAATTAATATAATAGATTTAAAGACAAAATATTTTAACGGATTTTATGTTCATAAATTATTATTAATTCAAATATTTTTCACACTTTCATTTTTATTTGACGTTTTTAGTAGTTTTATTCTTTTAACAACAATCTTTAAGATTTTAATAATGTCATTTTTATAGTCATTATCATTATTTTAAAAATCTAACATAAACAGTATTTTAAAATATTATTAAAGCTATTTTTGATATTATTAAAGCTATTTTTGATATTATTAAAGCTATTTTTGATATTATTAAAGCTATTTTTTAAATTTTTTTATGGTCAGATAACAACTGATCACACAGCCATGTTTAGCGCTGAAATTATGGACGTAAGCCAACTCAATAATTACGATGATGATAGGTTCCCCGCCTATATTCTGAAGATGATGATGATGTTGCTGTTGTTGATGATGATGATGACGATGATGATGATGATGGCAGTGGTAATGGTGACATTGTTGATGATAGTTTTGGTAATGATGTTCATAACACTGTACAAGCTAAGTCATGGATGATGATACTGATAATTTTATAGAACACATGTTCAACAAAAAAAAAAAGCAAACATTTTAAAATATTATTGTTTCTCTTATTAGAGTTTGAATTTTAAATTATAGAGCATTAAAATGTCAACATTTAAAAAAAAGAAATTTTAATTTCAACAAAATTAAAAACTAAAAGCCGCTTATTTGTAGAAAAAGCAATAAATTATTTTTTTTTAATATTCAGATTTAAAGTAACCCAGAAAAGTTTAACTTAAAATGCGTTAAAATGTGTGCCGTTAACTTATTTGGCTTACACGCAAATGCTGCCTAATAGTTTACATCAGCGGGTTTTTTTAATTAAAAATATTTCCTGGGGAAGGGAAGAAATTGGGAGGGGAAGGATGGGGGTGCGTGTTACTCATTAAATCTTATATACCTTTTTCAAACATTAATTAGAAAATATTGGAAGATTACAAATTAAACTGAAAAATAAGAAATTTCTAAAACTCAATGAACTCGTCATCAAAAGAAGCAAGTTTATATTGCAAGTTTCAGTTTGATTGGATGACGGAAAGTTGTTTAAATTTCATCTCCAAAAGTTCTTCACGAGCAATCAATGTAGGAATTTAAAGAATTATTTTGAAAAATTAGCTGTTAACTCTATTTTTTTCATTCCCACTGTTTATTTGCTGGTTTTTGTTTAGAAATGTGATTAGTTTTTGTCACATAAGAGACCCGTTCATGCGCTCTTCAATTATTTTTGACAATAAATAAATAAATATATTCGTACTCACACACTCACAAGCACAGCCACGTGAATGAAAAAAGCATTGTAGAAATTAATGGCACATTGCCAGCCAGCTCCATCAATTGATAGCTAGAAAAATTATTTGTGAATTCAATCAATCAGAAAGACAATTAGGTGTGCAATTAAACAATTTCCGTTCTCAAATTAGCAGTGGAGTTGTTAATAAAGATGGACAGATGGATCGTTTAGCTGTTGTTTGTGTCCATTTGTTGTTGCCTGCTTGTGTTTATATGTCTGTATGTGTATTTGTACTTGTGTCTGTGTATTTGTACCTTGGAACCTATGTCTGTGTATTTGTACCTTGGAACCTATGTCTGTGTGCCTAGGAGCCTATATCTGGGTAAGTGTGTCTGTGTGCCTATGTGTGTGTCTATGCGTGCCTATGTCTGTATTTGTGTGTGTGCCTGTGTGTGTATTTGTCTGCGTTTGTGTGCCTATGTCTGTGTATGTGTGCTTATGTCTGTGATTGTGTGTCTATGCATATGTATGTTTGCCTATGTCTGTGTCTGTGTTTATGTCACTATATCTGTGTTTGTGTACTTGTCCTATGTCTGTGTTGGTGAGACTATGTGACTAATAATTTATTTGTAGTTGAGTGTTTCAACTTGAACGTGTAGTAATGTATCAGTAGTCTCCTTGTGTTGTTTAGTTTTTCACATGTTTCTCGCCTCAGATGTCAGACAATTGATGGTTCTATATCATCTATATTATCTAATTGTTTATTTTAACAAACAAAATGAGATTGTGTTTATATAATGATAAATGAATATTACAACTGACGAGGTGTACGCAAGCAAAAAATATGAAATTAATGAATCTAATAGAGCATAAGAAATAATTAGAAATCAGATAATACTTTTACAAATGATTGATAGACCCAAGAAAACATAATTTTTTAAAAATAAAATATATGAAAAGACGTGTATAATAAACATATCAGTAGTAGAGGCTTCTGAGTGTAATGGTTATCAATAAAAACTCTGGTGCATTGACTGGCCCACAAAAAACCTAACCTTGACTTATCTTCTCCCTCAAGGACACTTTCTTTTATTCATCGTTTCTTACGCATTTTATTTTTAGTCGTCGTTTTAATTTCCATCGAAGCTTTATAAATTGAGTAGAATCCATTTGGTCATTGTTGGAGCGGTTCAGGCATTTTTTGTAGAATCAATTTTTAGATTTTATTAAATCCTCCTTTGAACGGCATACCTCACCACCTCAGCACCACTATCGATCATGGCTGGTGTCGGTGGCGGAGGCTTCCTACTACTACGACATCAACAAAAGGTTTAACATTGAGATACTCAATCGCCAGTCATAAAATAATGGTATTTCAAGATTCATGCATTCATGATAGAACTATAAGTAATGATGGTGTCAAACAACAGTAGTTACGCAAGAAACATTTGTGATTTATCTCAAAAAATGAAATTTTTAAAACTTAAAAATTTTAATAACTATGAGCTAGTTCGCAACGAAGATGCAACACACTCATGTTTAATTTAGTTTATTACAATGAACTGAGAAGCTATTGTTTTAAGTTTCTCTAGATGAATCTTGGTAAGCAATTTGTGTGGTTTGATTAAGGTTTGTATCTGTCAATTAGATAATTTAGACGGTATGTATGTTTGAGTGTTCTGTGACGTGTTAATGTGGCGCGAAACGAATGTCCGTGTGTTGGCTTTGAGGCAGAGAGGCCGTCGAAAGCACAAGGTTTTCGTTGGCACATGGCTCGACTCACTCCAGCCCGCCAACTACTTAGATGCAATAAGTTGGACAAGGACCGGCAAATCGACCTCCCCTTCAGCTAGCAATTTAACCAGCCTCAGATAAACCTTATAGCTTCTTATGGTATCGCTCCATCTTGCCTCCCCACTCCCGTCACCACTTCCTGGTAAGCAATTTGTCAAGTTAAGTCTTTAAATGCTTTCGCTGTAGCTGATGCAACAATCTTTTCGCTCAATCTCTTCAACCACTTGAATACTCGCTGTTTAGGGTAGTAGAATGAATAAAATTGAACAAAACTACACGGATTTTAATGAAAAAACATCAAAATTTATCTAAAATATCAAACGTTGAAATTTTTGAGAAAGTTTTTTAAATTTCTGTTGGCATTAATGATTGCTGTCACGAGATGTCTTAGTTTGATCGTTCATTTATTTTTTTTTATGAATGAAACATTTTGTGACGTTAAATTTCTTTCTCTGCTTAATAGCCAATTATATATAAAAAAATTCTTTAAAAAATTCAATTATTTCATCGCGTTTTATTCCGTGACAAAATTTCAAGTTTGATTTGAGTTTAACGTACAATTTCACATGTGGAGCAAAACTATAAATTTCTTTGAAGATTAAAAGAACTATTTAAAAATTAATAAAAGATATTTAGAAATTTAAAAAAATAATTTCAAATTAATTTAATCATCGTATGCAAATTTAATTACTAATTTTCCTTTCCGCAACATGTACTAACTTAAGATTTAAATGACCTTTAACAAAAACTTCCTCAACTTTTGAGCTTGCCTAAAATTACCCCTTATTGGCGATGATGAACACTGCTCCTATTAATGGCGATGATGAACACTGCTCATATTATACCCAATAATTTCGTTTTCTACACAGCGGCCAAAATACGTTTTGTTTACTGCATTAATTTTATTACTGAGCAGCCAAATGGAAAGAAGAGGTAAACAGCCTCACTAAGTATATTGTGGCAATCAACCGGATTTTGTTTGGTTCAGGCGAAGCAATATTCAGGACGAAGTATAATGGAATATTACTTTTTTAATAATCGCTGTTCATGTACACTCGTATAAGTGTTTCCGATGGTGTTTGTCCGGGAGTGGCGTCTGATCTTTAGTCGTCCCCCCTAGCGAGGGTGGCCAAGATTAAAAATGAGGAAAGAATGGGTGAATTGAGATTTTGACGGCAAGAGAAATATTTTATCGGTTCTTTGTATTGTATTATGTTGTATTGTATTGTGTTGTGTTGCGTTGTGTTGTGTTGTGTTGTGTTGTTTTGTATTGTATTGTGTTCTGTTTTGTTGTCTTGTGTTGTCTTGTGTTGCAATGCATTGTATTGTATTGTTTTGTGAATGCACAAATACACCGTATTGAACTGCATAAACCTCAGCTGTTTTTACTGTCTAACTACTAGGTAACTGGGTCGTATATTTGAAGCGTGTGTAAACACTCTGAGATATTTTATTGCTGTGCCTTTAAAGAACCTTTTCTTCTATAAATTTTATTTTTGGATTTAATTGTTGGTCAATTTTTTTACAAAAAAACAAAAAATTTATAAGTTGTTGAAAAGTTATTAAATTGAATTTAAAAAAAACAATTAAATTGCAAGAAATTCTTGAATGTAGGACGTAGTGATGTTTTGAATTGACTTTTTTATGGCACGCCACTCACGTCAGATTACGGTTAATTTTCATTGCAAGCGATTTAAAAAAATATTCAAAATTGAGTTAAATCCTTGGAGGATCGGCTTGGTTGGGGGAAAACAATGTTGACTGGTGCTGGTACGTGTGTGTGAGAGTAAATGTGTATTGTATGTGTGTACAATGCAATATATGTGTTGAAAGTTTTAAAGCGTATGAGTTAAAAGTGAATTATGTGGGAGTGTTTGTAGTGCACGAGTGCATTGTGTGATTTGTGTGTGAATGTATGTGCTGTAATGTATGTATATGTGACTTTGTATATGTGACTATGTGTGCTGTGATGTATGTATATGTGACTATGTGTGCTGTGATGTATGTATATGTGAATATGTGTGCAGTGATGTATGTATATGTAAATATGTGTGCTGTGATGTATGTATATGTGAATATGTGTGCTGTGATGTATGTATATGTGAATATGTGTGCAGTGATGTATGTATATGTGAATATGTGTGCAGTGATGTGTGTATATGTGAATATGTGTACTGTGATGTGTGAATATGTGAATATGTGTTTTGTGCTGTGATGTATGTGCATGTAAATGTGTTCGTGTGCTTGTTTGTAGCATGTAGCATGTCTTTTCTTGAGTGAAATTTAATATAACAAAACGTCCACGCCCGTTCAATGACACTGCCAGTCACAAAGGCTTAGGGAGCTAATTTTTTTCCTGTCACTAAAACGCTCATTCAGTGTCCGCTGGAAATTTCAGTCCATTTAAACCATCATAATTATTCTTTATAATATAATAAAAACATATTATAATTTTATAGTTATTTAAACCATCATAATTATTCTTTATAATATAATATAAACATATTATAGTTTTATGGTTATTCAAACCATCATAATTATTCTTTATAATAAAATATAAAAATATTATAATTTTATGGTTATTCAAACCATCATAATTATTCTTTATAATAAAATAAAAACATATTATAATTTATGGTTATTTAAAACACCATAATTATTCTTTAGAGTATAACATGAATTCATTATAATTTGTATGGTTATTGAAACCATTATAATTATTTTTTATAATATAATATAAATTTATCATAATTCTTATAGTTATTCAAACAATCATAATTATTCTTTATAATATAATATAAATATATTAACCATTTTATGGTTATTCAAACCAGCATAATTATTATTTTTAACATAATATAACATATTCGCGATGCGAAGATTGGCCTTGCGACAGTTGGTCCTAGTCAATTGGCCCATGCGACGATTGGCCCTTGCGACGATTGGCCCTAGGGACAATTGGCCCTAAGGACAATTGGCTTTGCGACTATTGGCCATGCGTCAAGTTCTATTAATGTTTTAGTTGCTAAGGAAGTCAATTACTACAAACTTAGCAGATTTGAATTCATATAAAAGATTCTTACGAATAATTTGATTCATTTGACTAAAATAAAGATGTTGATGTGAGCGAGTCTCAAACATTGATGGCACAACAAGGGTTACAATTGAAAAACAACCGGAAGCGATTTTATTTAAATTAGGTTCACTTAAATAAAAAGATCAGAAGGTAATTTCTGTCCTTTTTGTTAACCGGATGACCTTTTAAAGAGAAAAAACCCGGACTGCGCCGGGTATCTCAGCTATTTCTTCATACTTTTTTTCTTAATTGTTGAAATTTCAGGTTTATTTTGTAAGGCAGTCTTATTTCAAATAACGCTTTAAATAAAAATAAAAATTTTTGCAAAGTATTCTTTTATACAATTTTGTCATTTTATGTCTACACCAGAAAATGTCCAGTCGAACCTCACCTTAAATATTTTCTAAACTGACTAAGTTTGTGTTTTTCTGGGAAGAAACAATTTTCCCGGGAGACAAGATTTTCTCCGGAGGGAAATTGGCTGTCACCTTCTCATACTCTATGCTACGTATCACAATTATCTATTTGAATCATTTATAAGTGCATGCCTAGTAGATGTTTAAATAGCACAGACCAACCAAAAATAGTATTAGAGGATTGCCAAATTCATCTCACAATTTAATTCATCATGTTGGTACTACATGAATAAAAATTTGCCAATACTCCAGCTAGCACAACACGTCGGTGTAAGTCTGCAGGTCAGCACAAACACAATAAACTCACCATTACAACATATCTATAGAGGTATGGACACGATCACACACATAAACAAACAAGCACTTTCAAAATATCGATGGAAGTCTGCACGCAAGCTTCCTAATATAAGTAATACTATTAGATAAACTATAATATCAAAATAACGTCTTAATTTTAATTTTGTAGCAATAAAGCTGTATAATGATGAAATTACAGTGATTTAAACAACAAGCCTGTATTGTTACAATCTTCACATGTTTTATTTCCAGTCATGTACAAGCCGGCATGATGAAATTAATGACGTCATTAGCCACAATATCAGCCTTTGTCTTCATCGTCGTTCAAGGTTGGTATCCATGTTTAATGTAATTGGTTTGATTTAATTCTTTGATTTAAATTTTTAATTTAAAAAAAAATCAATTTTTATTGAGTTGTAATGATTTAAAAAAAGAAAAGAAAAACTCCGAATGTATCTACACAAACACACACATATCTACACAAACAGACATCTACATAAACACACACATATCTACACAAACACACACATATCTACACAAACACACACATATCTACACAAACACACACATATCTACACACACAAACGCATATCTATACTAACACACGTATATCTATACACAAGAACGCATATTGACACAATTTGTGGATTTAAATGAATATTTTTTGCTGACTTATAACAATTTGATTACATTTTACAAACGTTAAATTCAACTTTGAACCAATTAAATTGAAATATTGTTCAAAATTTAAAAAATACCAAGTATCTAATAATCTGCAAAATTAAAATTTAATTAAAAAAATTAATAGAGTCTGGCAACTAAATAGCCGCAATAGCACAAAAGCAGAGTTATTGAAAAAAGGTTGAATTTCACCAAGCCGCCTAAGCTTACTTATAAAGAAGAGGGCTATGAAGCTTGGTCGAGATTTTCATGATTCTCCGAGACTTCTGTGTCAAGAAATATTCTCCATGGTGACATTTTGAAAAGTTTAATCTGCGTTCAAATTAAAAAACTTTAAACATTTTGCATCATTCAGAGTTGTAGATTTTCGCAATTAGTTTTGAATCTCTTGCATTGTGATTTGTGTGGAATTTTTGAATGAATTGAAAATTATTTCAAGTGTGACATTTGCTTTTTCTGGATGCATGAC
This sequence comes from Erpobdella octoculata, assembly GCA_963978895.1. Lineage (NCBI taxonomy): Eukaryota > Metazoa > Annelida > Clitellata > Hirudinida > Erpobdellidae > Erpobdella > Erpobdella octoculata. Next base: position 18,944,278 of record OZ022247.1, on the reverse strand, counting down.
TGCGAAATAATCGTAAACTAATAATTTATAAAATATTTGTCATATGTAAACAATGAAAAGCTAGAAGAATAACACCTGACATGATTGGCTTGCGATTTGAAATGGTATCCGAAGTTATTATTTTGAAAATTATATTTGAAAAAAAAAATTTCTAAGTATTCAATTTTTAAAGAGGTATTGATAGTTTATAAGTTTTTCCAACCCAACATAATTTAAGACCGACTCAACCCTTAACCCTAATTTTCAACCCCGGCTTGAAAAGCTGAAAAGTCCAACTATGACTTTTTGTGGATGCGGGTTTCTATGATGTGTGTGTATTGAATTGAATTAAGAACTTTTTAGTGTGTTTCTTACAATATAGATATTAAAAACAAATATAAAATCTATTGCTATATATTATTTACAATGAAAATATTTAAAAGCACTACAATGTGTTTTATTTTCTCTTGCCTACAAAGTCAGAATTCAAGCAGACATAACCAATAAAAAAATTCACTCAAATTCAGTTGAATTTTTTTCAACTTGGCAATTTCAGTTCGCAGGTCACACCGATGTGGTTGAACCACGTCTTCTGAAACCACAAACGAAAGAGGAAGAAACGAGGCTGCTCGATAAAAGAATCCGCCGGCAAACGTTGCAATAACAATTCGTGAAAGAATGTACACTACTCGAATTGATGTCAAATAAATATTTTTGATGGTGCAAACATGCCCCGAAGATGGCTAAAATATCAGTTACGTGGTGGTCGGAGTAGGTGGGGGGTGCGGTTGTGGGGTGGTTGTGTTTTTACTGTTAAACGTCTGGAAAGAGATAACTGAAGATTTGTTTGAGCAGAGTTTAAAAGGTGGGAGTTGATGTGGGCGGGGAAGAAACGTTTGGTTCGAAACATTTGCAGCAAGTGTCAAGTGAACAGACGTTCCAGTGGAAAGTGATGGAAAGAAGATGAAAATGGGAAAGTGATAGGAAGAAGATAATAATGAGAAAGTGATAGGAAGAAGATAATAATGAGAAAGTGATGGAAAGAAGTTACAAATGGGAAAGTGATGGAGTGACGATAAAACTGGGAAAGTGACAGAAAAAGGATAAAAATGCGAAAGTGATAGAAATAAGATATAAATGGGAAAGTGATAGAGAGAAAATACAAATGGGAAAGAAAAACGACATAAAGCAAATATCATCAAAAAGGGTGAGAAGAAAAATATAAAAAAACGACAAAAAAGATAAAAGGAAGTGAGAGAGAGAGAAATAAGATTAGATGAAGGCTACTTGAAAGGTGGAGGTGTCCTGAGGTAATTCAATTGTCGATGAAATGTGGACCCTGTGCTTGTCTACTTTTGCTACATCTAATGTAGTTGTGGATTATTTATTTCAAACATTACCGTTAAAGTAGTAGTAATAAAAATATCAAAAAAATAATAAAAAATATTTATAATGAAATTAATAATAATTATGTAATAATTATTTCAAAGATGATAATTATAATATTATAATAATATTAATAAAAATAATAGAATGTTTGCAATTATTATTATTTTATTTAATTGTTTTTATAAAATTAATGATATAAATAATAATAATAATAATAATAATAATAATAATAATAATAATAATAATAATAATAATAATAATAATAATAATAAAAATAATAATAATAAACATTCATTTTTTTATTTTGATTATTATTATTTTCTAATTAATTTCATTAATATTGAGAACGAGTTTAATTTACATTTTCAGAGAACAAAAACGCTTTACTAATTTTGAATATTCATTTTTCGAATTTTAGGTTTTTGATTAGAAAATAGAAACCTTAATTCACTCGGTACATCACCGATATTTGATGTTTAAGACATATAGACCTAATGCTGATTTAATGTTTACATTATCTCATATGTTGAAAATTTAATTTATTCAGTAATGAATGTATTTATTATTCTGTTTTATGTTTAATGTGTTTTTACGGACATGACCGTCAAAGAAGTAGCGATGTTGATGAATATTCATAAATTCATTTATGCTAATTTTATAATGAGTTTCAGTGTGATTAGGATTTTTTATGATCAAAATTAGGCTTGAAAAACAGCACTTATAAACACACTCCCGTGTTACACACACACACATTTATACACACATATCTACACAAACACACACATATCTACACAAACACACACATCTCAGAGATACATCAACACATATTTATACAAAGACGCATCTTCAAAAATACACGCATATCTACACAAACACACACATCTCAGAGATACATCAACACATATTTATACACAGACGCATCTTCAAAAATACACGCATATCTTCACAAGCACACACATCTCAGAGATACATCAACACATATTTATACACAGACGCATCTTCAAAAATACACGCATATCTACACAAACACACACATCTCAGAGATACATCAACACATATTTATACACAGACGCATCTTCAAAAATACACGCATATCTACACAAACACACACATCTCAGAGATACATCAACACATATTTATACACAGACGCATCTTCAAAAATACACGCATATCTACACAAACACACACATCTCAGAGATACATCAACACATATTTATACACAGACGCATCTTCAAAAATACACGCATATCTACACAAACACACACATATCTACACAAGCAAACATATCTACACAAACACACACATATCTACACAAACACACACACATACATCTACACAGACACACACACATCTACACAGACACACAGATGATCGCAACGACCCGCACAAATTCATACAGCTACTAATGCATAATTCACCGGCTGCCGCAGAAATTCACGGCCATCTCCTTATTCCCCATCTAATTACGAATGCCGTGAATAATGATTTTTTAACGCCTTGTGACGCCGCGACAATTCAAGCGCGACTTCATCATACTGTTTGTTCTCGTCCGTCGAGTTTTATTGCGAGCGAGTATGAAAGAAGAGAAAGCAGGGGGTGAGGGTGGGGAATGGATGGGGGGGCGTATCAGATTTTCAATATTTTTGTACTTCGGTTGAACTGTTTTCAATTTAATTCTTTTAATTGATCGATTTGTACTTTGACAACTTCAAAACAATCAAATGTGCACGCAAAATGTGTTTTACGGTCTCTTTAGTTGATTTTTTGTGATTTTGATAGGTTACCGTTTTTACATTCTTTCCTGAAGTTTTTATTAGTAATTTTGATTAAATTAGTTCAATAATTGAGCTTGTAACCTCTACCATAGAACATCTTTTAGTTAAATATTTCTTTATAGATGAGCTTTCAGTAAGTCTGCGTAAGCTACTTTGTTATTAATAGTTAGCAGTACTAACGACTTATTACGATCGATATAGATAGGCTAATTTAATACCATTTGAATTAATTTCGTTTCTCTCATTCGAAACTGCAGACGACAAGGAATTTATTATCGAGACTGGAAGAGCAAACTTCATCCAGTTCATGTAATACAATTAAAAGACATCCATACAAAAGGTCGACAATTAAGCACCATTTGGGACCGAGGGGCAAGAAGATCAATTCTTTTTGTGTTTATTTATTATGAAAATCGAATTTAACATTTTTGCGGATGACTTGTTTTAACGTCTTTGAAACTTTTTGCCGTTTTTAAGTAAAAAAACAATTATTTTTGAGAATTACGAAAACAAGTTTAAAGAGAATGACTGATTATTATTATTATGATTCAAATACTTCATCAAACATGAATTAAAGAAGACACAGACATCATCATCATCATCATTATAGTAGCTCCTTGCATACATCTGTATAATTTCTTCTCTCAAATCCCGGAGGAAATTTGACAAAAAAAGGACATTAGATGAAAATGACTTTTCCTACTCAAAAATGTTTCAGTTGGATTC
>OZ022247.1:18855409-18937909 GCA_963978895.1 Erpobdella octoculata | reverse complement strand
AAAACCTGTTTAGAAGATTGTTGCCGAAGAGCTTAAAGTTTTGCCAGCAATCAATGGCTGCATTTTTATCTTTAAATTCCAATAAAAATGGATCATCATAGAGATTACTCGTATGCTTCAACGCTGTCTCTCTGAGAAATCTGCGAAAGATGTTTATAGTTCGTTTCAGATTTTAGATTTTAGTTTCTTTTTAATAGACAGGCACGTCTAAAATCATTGGTTTTCAAGTTTCCTTTGCTTTGTCAATTGTTTGTTTTTTTTTATGTGCACGTTACAGTGTTGAATGCTTTTCGATATTTGACGATGAAACTCATTCTAGCTTTTCTGTTGCTTTTGTTTTGCGTTTAGGCGTTTAAACGGCAAATCATTTATTGAAAATAACAAGATTGACATAAAATTTTTTAGAACTAAAAAGACCTTTGTGATGTTGTCGAAGACTTGTAGTATTTTGAAGTTGTCATTTCACATTTTACACGAGTGCAGATGTGAGATTGAAAAGGCGAGAGATGTGAGTGGATGTGAGTATATGTAGTACTCTCTCGTACGTAGTACACTTATGTACGTACTGTACGTAGTACCCTTATGTACGTACTGTACGTAGTACTCTTATGTACGTACTGCAAGTAGTACTCTTACGTACATAATACCCTCACGTACGCAGTACTCTCACGTATGTAGTGCTCTTATTACTTCTGTTTCCGGTCGCACAGCGTAGATCTCAGTTCATTGTTAGGTGTCGCAATATATCATCCCACATTCATCCATTGCGGCCGTCGTGCAGAGACGAAAAACTTGTACAAACACATTTGCACAGAATACACAGTCCATCCTAAAAAAATGGTTTGATTTGATCTTTTTTAACCGAAAACATGAACTTCGTGAGTTGTACATTTTTCGTAAGCATTTCTTGAGTAATCAGGAGATGCTTTTGCTTTCTACAACAATATTAGAACATGCTAATTGATTTTTGAGAAAGAATTTGATTCTCTAGAAAATTTTCAGGAAAAAGAAGAAATTACGGTTTTTGATTTTTTTAAAAGAAAATATCGCGATGTTTTTAAAATTCAGCAAAGGTTGAGAAATTGAAAAATTATAATCCTAAACGTTTTAAAGTAATATGCCACAATAAAGAGTATTCTTTAAAGGCAGCCTACTTACCGTTCTAAGAATTTAAATATTATGAAAACTGATAATTATTGAATACAAAACTGACTGCACTAGCAGATTCTGACAATTAATTTGATGAATAAACGTTTTTTAATGTAGGTTTTTATTGTAATTTTTCAGTTTTGATTTTTCATTTACACACAAACTAACATTCCCTAAATTTATTGCTGTTTTTAACTGTGTACGAAATAAAAAATGTTTAATCAGATGATGGTGGAAAGTTTTTTTCTTCAAATTTCTTATTCATATAAAATCAGTTTTTTTTCCGCTATTGACAGGCGTGGAGTTTGATGCTAGGAAAATTAAGCTTATGGAACTGCGCCTGAGGATCCTAAAAACTGTTCAGAAGGTTTTTGAAGTTAATCCATGTTGTAATGCAACACTTGATTACTTGATTCAGCATTTATAAAAACAGACGAGGCTTAAAATATTTCGCAATATCTAAGAAAATTTTAAAATAGTTAAAGTTTTGAGTGTTCTTTATTGTTTTAAAATATCTAAGAACCGTTTCCAAAACAGTCAAGGTTTTGGGAGTGGTTTATTGTGATACATGCGTATGTTGTGCTATCAATATACAATATACAATTTCACTTTATTGTGATACATGTGTATGTTGTGCTATCAATATACAATTTCATTTTATTGTGATACATGTGTATGTTGTGCTATCAATATACAATTTCACTTTATTGTGATACATGTGTATGTTGTGCTATCAATATACAATATACAATTTCACTTTATTGTGATACATGTGTATGTTGTGCTATCAATATACAATTTCATTTTATTGTGATACATGTGTATGTTGTGCTATCAATATACAATTTCACTTTATTGTGATACATGTGTATGTTGTGCTATCAATATACAATATACAATTTCACTTTATTGTGATACATGTGTATGTTGTGCTATCAATATACAATTTCATTTTATTGTGATACATGTGTATGTTGTGCTATCAATATACAATTTCACTTTATTGTGATACATGTGTATGTTGTGCTATCAATATACAATATACAATTTCACTTTATTGTGATACATGTGTATGTTGTGCTATCAATATACAATTTCATTTTATTGTGATACATGTGTATGTTGTGCTATCAATATACAATTTCACTTTATTGTGATACATGTGTATGTTGTGCTATCAATATACAATATACAATTTCACTTTATTGTGATACATGTGTATGTTGTGCTATCAATATACAATTTCACTTTAGATTGCCGACGCAAAAAACTGTTTTTATTAGCTGTAAAACAAACAAATGTCTGAAAAATTGTTTTTATACTTGTTAGTGAGAGAAAAATGCAAAAATTCAGTTAGAAATAGAACACTTCTCAAATACATTTTTTATAAAAAATATTTTTCTAAATTTTCTACTACACCAGCAAACATTTTTTTAAACTATTTTTTTCAATTTCAAACACAAAACAAATTTACGAACTATTTAATATTAAATTAAAACAAATTAAAATTCTGAATTTTGATAAAATTTGAAACAAGCAACTAGTCAAAAATATCAATAAAAGTTTAAAAAAAAAATGGAGGTTGACAGCCACCACCATAATCAACATAATAGCCAAACCCGAGAATCTGGATAAAATCCCTTTTAAACGAATGTTTAATAAGAACAATGATGAATCGTAGATAATCGTTATTGACGTTTGATATGAATTTGCTTTTGTGCGCTGCTCACAAAAGAGGGTCGCTAATATTTTATTTCTAACGATTTGTTGTTTGTTGTTTTCGTCTTGTTGTTGTTCATAGTTGATTGTTGTTGTTGATGATTTTGACGTTTTGCTGGTTTTCATCAAGTATATTGTTTGTTTGCTTGTAGATGCTGTTAGCACCAGTTAGTTCGGTTTGTTGTGACAACCCGTATATCGAAGTATTAACGGATGTGTGTTATAAACTCATAATGCGGTTATAAAATGTTTCGCACTCTTACACATGAGTTAACATTCATGATTTTGCTCACTTTAACATGCGTTTTATACAATACAGCTATTATTTGAAGTACTTCAACATATTTGTTATGCAATACATCCATAATTTCGCCTACTTTAGCATATGTGTTATATTGTGTTATACAATCTCAATCTCTAAACCCCGGGATTCCTGGATTCCGGGGTTTAGACATTGGATCAAAAAAGTTTGAGTTTAAAACATTAAATATTGTAGCCACAATTCATATAAATATTAAGCTTGACGTGTTTCTCAGTCTAAGTTTAAACACTCAACGATACGGCTGAAGTAAATTTATTTTATTCGGCTAGGTTATATTTGATGTCTTGATCTTGAACAACAGTTCACGTGATAAATCGTGGTATCTACCTCCAGTGTTTAAAAGATCTTATTAAAACTCCCCATAAGTTAAGTTTTCCTCTTAAGACCTTCTACTGTTAATACCTCGTTTACTTTCTCTGATAAGCACTCTTTTGCCAAACGTGTTTTAAGAAACACCATTCTCTGGAGAAAAAGTGAAAAAGTTGACTACATTTTGAAATTTTTATAGAAAATGTCGCTTTTTTCGGTCATTGACTATTTACATTCTTCGGAGAATAAGTTTATTTTTGGAAAAATGTTATAGAAAATGACCTAATTATCTACTGGTCATTAACCATTTTTAAAGGAAAACGTTACGACTAACAACTCCCCCCCCCCCGAAAATTCACCGCTGGGAACTTGTTATTTTAGTGGCAGGTTATGAGCATGTATGTATGTATGTATGTATGTATGTATGTATGTATGTATGTATGTATGTATGTATGTATGTATGTATGTATGTATGTGTGTGTGTGTGTGTGTGTGTGTGTGTGTATGTATGTATGTATGTATGTATGTATGTATGTATGTATGTATGTATGTATGTATGTATGTATGTATGTATGTATGTATGTATGTATGTATGTATGTATGTATGTATGTATGTATGTATGTATGTGTTTTAACTCTTTGCGAGCTTTCGTCGCCGAAGGTCTTCAGAAGAAGAACCTCTCATTTTTAGCGTTTCGGCCCTTAAACTTCTTGACGCTTTTAAGAGAGAGGTGGGCCCACGTCCGTTGATCAGGCGGACGCCCTTCGGCGAGAAAAATTTCCAAATTCCTAACTTGAAACACGAAAATTCAAAGTTCAGCAGAAAACTGTTCGAAACAAGACTTGAAATCGCCGGAACGATTATCGCCCAATGTAAACAAGGCTAAACCATTTCGTGTGCATCTTGTAGCGCTTTCTTTTTTCTATTAGCGAAAATCCAAAAAGATGCAGCTTCAGCTGTCTGGGAGATCTCCTTGATGGCTCGAGTTTTTTCTCGGTTTGAAAAACCAAGAGCTTTCAGCAGTTTTAACATTGAGCTGCTAACCAACCCTCGAACGCCAACCTCGACTGCAAAAATTTCAGTCCTGAACCCTTTGGCATTCAAATCACATGCTAAATCCCTATATCTCTCCTCTTTGAAAATATTGCTAGATTCCATGTTACTTTCCCATGGCACAGAGAGTTCAATCAGGAACATTGTCTTGGCCAAGTCGGAATATACAATTATATCCGGCTTTAAGCCGCTAGATCTCACTGCTTCTGGAAATTTTCTTTCGCCATCCAAATCAGCTGAAACCGACCAATCGTCGGCAGCACCCATCACACATTCAAAGTCTCTTGTAGATCTGAACCTGTGGAACTTCAGATTGCCTTCTCTCAAAAAGTAGATTTTCCTTTTCTGCTGTATTCCTCTTGTCTTTGCTTTCTTACACGCTTCTTTGACGAAGTCAAGCAATTTTCGGAGTACTTGGTTATGACGCCAAGTGTACCTCCCGTGTGAAAGTGAAAACGAACAACAGGAAAGAACGTGAATGAGAGTCTCCGATTGCCCACATAACAAGCACGAATCATCGTCTTTCAACTTCCATCTTCGAAGATTGCTGGATGACGGCAGTTGATCATAAACAGATCTAATCAAAAAAGACAAACGTAGTGGTGTGTATTGCCAAATGTCTTTCCAAGAAAGTGAACGCTGAACAGCATTTTTCCATGTCGTCCAGTCTCCTTGTTGAGATAACTGAACAAACTTAATCATTCTCTGGGACTCGATAGCTTTCTTTCTTTCCTGAATGACCAGACTTGTTCGTTCACTGGTGCTGGCTTTTGACCACCAAATTCGATGGGTTGACCCGAGACCCCGTTTGTCCTGTTGAACTGCCCCAACTCTTTCTGTCCAACGTAAAGAGGCTTCAGCTTCTGCGATCTCCTTTCTGGCTACCCATTTCTTTCCGGACTTTACAAGAGGTCCCATCTCCACAATTCTTTGATCCGAAGAGTTATCCAGCATTAGTTGCGTACGGATCTTGTTTATCTTAAACTCCTCAACCAAAGACTTCAGTGGCAACCTCAGTTTGGCAGTCCTGCTGTACAAAGCTACCGAAGAAAATCCCGGAGGCAGACCCAACCATTTCCTTGTAAATTTATTCATCTTCCTTTCTAGCTTTTCTACCAATGGTAAGCTCATCTCATACATTGATAGAGGCCAAAGCAATCTCGGTAATAGAACAAACTGAAGCAACCACAATTTGAACCTGCTCTGGAGTGGGGCCGCATCAATTTTCTTCATATCTTCAAATGCCGATCGAAGAACCTCAGAACACCGTCCAGTGTCGTTAAGCGAATCGTCATACCACCTTCCCAGGCTCTTAACCGGTTCTTCTCTCAATGTTGGGATCCTGTTGCCAGCAACTGAAAACGTCACGTTGTCGTCAATCTTGCCTCGTCGCAGAGATAAGCTTCTTGACTTGGTTGCCTTGAAACTCATGCCGCACCATGATAGCAGCCCGCTGAATGCATCAAGAGCCCGTCGCATTGAGATACATTTGTTTAGAACCAAAGTTGTATCATCCATGAAGGCCTTCACCGATGGCATCAAGATACCCTTGCCAACGTAAGCTTCCTCCACGCGAGAACCCACTGCATTCAGAAGCAGCTGCATCGCTAATACGAAGAGAATGGGTGAAATTGAGCAGCCCATTGCTATACCAACTTCTAACTGGAACCATTCTGTTGAACAGGAGGACGTAGACAACCTCAATTTGAAATGTCCAAAATACTGTTGCAACATTTCTATCACAAAATTTGGAACATGATGCGATCTGAGAGTTCTCCACAACATTTGGTGACGAACGGCTCCATAAGCATTGGCAAAGTCTAACCAGACAATGTGCAAGCTGAGACGATTTTCTTTAGCTCTTTTCAATGCTTCCCAGATCACTGACGAATGTTCGATGCATCCTGGTACTCCTGGCACTCCTCCCTTCTGAACAGACCTGTCGATGTAATTGTTTTGAATTACATAGCTTGTCAGTCTCCGAGCAAGGACAGCAAAAAATATCTTTCCCTCGACGTTTAACAATGAAATTGGGCGAAACTGATGTATTTCCTTCGAGTCTTTTTCTTTCGGAATAAAGATACCTTCTGCTCTTTGCCATTCGCTTTCAATTCTTCTTCTTTCCCAAGAGCCCACGAGTAGAGAATGCAATAATCTCAATACTTCTGGGCATTTTTTGTAGATGAGATATGGCACCCCATTTGGTCCAGGAGCAGATCTGTTTCTTGTTCTGTAGAGAAATTGAGTAACTTCGAGTAACGAAATCATGCCTTCTCTGAAAGAAAAGTTTGGAAGTGGGATTTCTGGAAGATCGGTTCTTTCTTCTAACTGTTGATCTCCACGCGGGTCACGGAATGCGGACCGAAAATATTCATCGAGCGTTGCCTTGTCTGCTTGAAGCGTTCCTGACTTGGGTGGGTCCAGTAAATTTCCTCCATATTTGAATGGGTCTTTGATGAACTGAAACCTGGCATTTCTCTGATCTCTTTTTTTTATCCGAAAACGCTCGGCCTTCATTAGGGCAGACAAACGACGCCCCAAACTCTGCCGCAGCTCTGCGAGACCAGCTTTTTCATTTTCCTGGGCTCTTTTCCACCGCTTTCGTAACAGTTTTTTTTCTCTCTTCAGCTGATTGATTTCTCTTTGACGTCTAGAAATCATGCCTTCATTGTTTCGAACCTGACGTTTTTGTTTCACACCAAACAATTCAATGCTTTTTTCGTAAATAACATCAGTGAAGTCTTTCATACTGAAATTTGATGAATTTCTTGAACGTGTTTTGAGAAGTTTTGAGAGTGTTTCGTCTAACTTTTTCCATGCAATTGTATCTCCTGCTGCAGGAAAATCAATTCTTGGCCTAGGTTGACTGATTTCTACTTCCGGATTCACATCTTGAACTGCGTCGGGGCTGTGGTTGGCCTCCGGCCCGGCAATGTTCGACGTTTTACCTGCATTAATATCTGATGCAGGACGTTGACGGAATTCGGTTAAGCAGCCCATTTTCGTTCTGTGGACTTTCATTCCACGGATCGTCTTGAAACTCCTACCGCAAACACACTCGTGAAGCATACCCCCATTAGGGTCCGTTGAAGAAGCAGGGTCGTTGTCCAAAGGTCTGAATGTGAGTTCATCATTCTCCCCCTCCTTTCGGTTGGAACTCTGGGGGCATTTCGTAGTATAAGATGAAGCGGCATTTGAACGGATTGTACTTCGGCTAAGCCAGGCCTGATACCCGTGAAGTTCTCGTCTTTCCGAGATGTCACTTGTCTTTCCAAGTGTCAACGGTCTTTCCCAGTTGCCAACGGTCTTTCCCAGTTGTCACCGGTCTTTCCCGGTTGCCAAATGGCTTAATGCCTCATAAATGTGTTTTAACTCTTTGCGAGCTTTCGTCGCCGAAGGTCTTCAGAAGAAGAACCTCTCATTTTTAGCGTTTCGGCCCTTAAACTTCTTGACGCTTTTAAGAGAGAGGTGGGCCCACGTCCGTTGATCAGGCGGACGCCCTTCGGCGAGAAAAATTTCCAAATTCCTAACTTGAAACACGAAAATTCAAAGTTCAGCAGAAAACTGTTCGAAACAAGACTTGAAATCGCCGGAACGATTATCGCCCAATGTAAACAAGGCTAAACCATTTCGTGTGCATCTTGTAGCGCTTTCTTTTTTCTATTAGCGAAAATCCAAAAAGATGCAGCTTCAGCTGTCTGGGAGATCTCCTTGATGGCTCGAGTTTTTTCTCGGTTTGAAAAACCAAGAGCTTTCAGCAGTTTTAACATTGAGCTGCTAACCAACCCTCGAACGCCAACCTCGACTGCAAAAATTTCAGTCCTGAACCCTTTGGCATTCAAATCACATGCTAAATCCCTATATCTCTCCTCTTTGAAAATATTGCTAGATTCCATGTTGTATGGATGTATGTATGTATGTATGTATGTATGTACGTACGTATGTATGTATGTATGTATGTATGTATGTATGTATGTATGTATGTATGTATGTATGTATGTATGTATGTATGTATGTATGTATGTATGTATGTATGTATGTATGTATGTATGTATGTATGTATGTATGTATGTATGTATGTATGTATGTATGTATGTATGTATGTATGTATGTATGTATGTATGTATGTATGTATGTATGTATGTATGTATGTATGTATGTATGTATGTATGTATGTATGTATGTATGTATGTATGTATGTATGTATGTATGTATGTATGTATGTATGTATGTATGTATGTATGTATGTATGTATGTATGTATGTATGTATGTATGTATGTATGTATGTATGTATGTATGTATGTATGTATGTATGTATGTATGTATGTATGTATGTATGTATGTATGTATGTATGTATGTATGTATGTATGTATGTATGTATGTATGTATGTATGTATGTATGTATGTATGTATGTATGTATGTATGTATGTATGTATGTATGTATGTATGTATGTATGTATGTATGTATGTATGTATGTATGTATGTATGTATGTATGTATGTATGTATGTATGTATGTATGTATGTATGTATGTATGTATGTATGTATGTATGTATGTATGTATGTATGTATGTATGTATGTATGTATGTATGTATGTATGTATGTATGTATGTATGTATGTATGTATGTATGTCTGTATGTATGTGTGTATGTATGTAGGTGTTTAGTGACGTCCACGACACGGGTTGTTATTAATAATAATAAAACTGATTTTAGATTTTAATAATAAATATTTTATACAATTTTTTTCGGAGCGCGGAGAACATGGCTATCTGAATAGCAGAAGAAAATGATTAAAAAGATCCCATCAAGCAGCATATAACATTCGTCTGTTAGGAAAATCGCGAAAATTGAAATAGATAATAAATGATGAAAGCGATCGAGATAGCGATAGAGAGATGATGTCCGTGGGACTCCCAGAAGATTGGAAAGTCGTGATGAATACGCCACTGTAATGCATTACAACATTCGTATAATAAGAACATCAATAAGCTGGATTAATGTTCTCTTTGACACTCTGAACAAAAGTTTACAAGAATCCGGCATGAATACTTGAGGGGATATGAATCCTAGCTCGTCACGAGTTATGAATTGATGCTTGGGGGTGTTTCTCCCGCGGACAAGGATCTCGCGCAGGTATTTATTGAAGGCCGCACCTTTACGTGGACAGTGACATTTGTCATTAGTCGTGTATTGTATGTAACATGATATGTCGTGTATTGTATGTAACATGATGTGTCGTGTATTGTATGTAACATGATGTGTCGTGTATTGTATGTAACATGACATGCCGTGTATTGTATGTAACATGATGTGTCGTGTATTGTATGTAACATGATGTGTCGTGTATTGTATGTAACATTATGTGTCGTGTATTGTATGTAACATGATGTGTCGTACCGACGTGAATTGTGTTTTGTCATGTTTTGTGGGAATATTTTACAGAATTAGAAAAAATATATTTTACTTGAAATTTGTATTTTGTTGTGCGCAATCTGTAAATTCATTAGAATAAAAGCTTGCAACTAAACTCCTGTTAAAGCCGAACGAATTTTGTTTCCACCTTATTTCTACAAAATTCTAATTAACCATAAAGTTTTGAATTCACGTAATATTCCGAATCACTATAAAGATATATTAGACATTCAAGCGCTTCCTTTATTATGTATTTGGTTTCGAATAAAAACTAAGTAAGTTAATAACGACGCGCCATTCTTCAATTTCTGGATTCTCCAGAGTTGCGATCACCATCACCATCATCATCGTCATCATCGTCATCACCACCACCACCGTCAAAGTCATCATCATCATCACCATCACCATCAGCATCACATCACCATCAAATCACCATTACCATCACCATCACCATCACCATCATCACCATCGCCATCACCATCACCATCACCATCACCATCACCATCATCATCATCATCACCATCACCATCACCATCACCATCACCATCATCACCATCGCCATCACCATCACCATCACCATCACCATCACCATCACCATCATCATCATCATCACCATCACCATCACCATCACCATCACCATCATCACCATCGCCATCACCATCACCATCACCATCACCATCATCATCATCATCACCATCACCATCACCATCACATCACCATCACCGCCATCGCCATCGCCATCGCCATCGCCATCGCCATCGCCATCACCATCACCATCACCATCACCATCACCATCACCATCACCATCACCATCACCATCACCATCATCATCATCATCATCATCATCATCATTATCATCATCATCTTTCAGCCAGTCAACCAGCCAGCGAAAGGGTCAAACGTCGTTAGATAGGCAGTCAGTCCATTGTAAACCTGCATGCTGATCATCAAAATTATAACAATTGAAAACATATGATGATCTTTATGTATGTGATTTTGTGTGCGTGTGTGTGAGAGAGAGAAAGAAAAAAGAAAGAATAAAGCATGATAGAACATTATAGGAGAATTATTCCGATGTAGATAGTCTGCAATTTACTGCTATTTCTACTTCTTTCTCTTACAAACAAACATGTCTTCTTCTTCTTCTTCTTCTTCTTCTTCTTCTTCTTCTTCTTCTTCTTCTTCTTCTTCTTCTTCTTCTTCTTCTTCTTCTTCTTCTTCTTCTTCTTCTTCTTCTTCTTCTTTTCTTCTTCTTCTTCTTCTTCTTCTTCTTCTTCTTCTTCTTCTTCTTCTTCTTCTTCTTCTTCTTCTTCTTCTTCTTCTTCTTCTTCTTCTTCTTCTTCTTCTTCTTCTTCTTCTTCTTTTTCTTCTTCTTCTTCTTCTTCTTCGTCTTCTTCTTCTTTTTTTTCTTCTACTTTTTCATATGCCGCCTCATGTGAAGTTAAGATGAAAAAGAAAAGAAATTTATTTCCTGGCTCCCGTTGGCCGTCTAAATAAATTAAAAGATTTTGATGATGAAAGTAATAATGAAGATGGTAGCATCAACATTATCATTACCAACATTACAACGATGGTGATGGTTGTAGGGGTGGTAATGATGATGATTATGGTGATGATGATGATGTTGATGATGATAATAATGGTGATGTTAGTGCTGTTGATCATAAGACGGAAAACATTAATAAAAGTCCTTTGTATATTACTTTTCTTTCAAAATCTTTCCTGTAAAAAAATTTCTCATTCTTGAATTACAAAAAAACACACAAGAGAAAACTATTTTTTAAATAGAAAAACCGCCTCAATACGGTGGAAAACTTTCTTTTAATGTTAATTTCCGTGATAGGAAGCAACTTATCATGGGTGGTCCTTCCCATGTTAATAACCTCGTCAAGATTTTCTTACTTTCTATAAGCTTAGAGAAAACAAATTAAAGACTTTTTTAAATCTCTTATTATATTTACTTCACCACCGATCTTGCTTGCTTGATTGCTTGAATGTTTGCAAACCTTTAAAGTTAAAATTAACAAAATTGAGCTGAAATTTAATATATAGGCTTGTAACTCATGATAATTCTTTCATGATAAATTTTGAAAATAAAAAAAAAATTGGTAATTAAAAATAATAATTATTCATGTTTTAAAACAACTCAAATACAATTAAATGAATGTTTGCATATATAAATTCAAAAAAATCGTTTAAAAAGAAACATTTGCAATAATTGAAAAGCTGGCAAATTTTAAAATATGAGGAATTTGTTATGTGTATGATAATCAGTATGTTTATTTATGGATGTGTTTTTATGTGTATGCTTGTAAGTGTATTGAAATCTGTATATTTGTATGTATGTATGTGTGTGTGCAAGTGTGTGTGGATGTGCAAGTGTGTGTATATGTTTATGCATCTATTTTAATGAGTTGGTGTGATCAATTATAATTAATTATAAAAAGTTGAATTTCTGTGCGAGACAGATTTGCAATTTTTACATGTTTCTTTTGTGCTATTTTTGACTTAAAATGAAACTTTTGAAAAAAATCACAATGAAACTAAAATGGCGTAAAGGTTAAAATAATCATCAAACCTAAATTATAAAACAAACCAAGAAAAACAACAAACAGAGAAAACAAGAAAATAAACATGAAGATGAACAAATACAAAACTTAAAAAAGCACAAACAGACACTCAGACAGATAAAACAAAAAAACAGAAAAACAAACAAACAAGCAAGCAAGCATAACGACTGGCATCTCCTGTCTGAAGCAGGAAAGAAGAGAAATCGCAAGCGCTGATGCGAGTGGAGAGGCATTGTTTCGAGATGTCTGGATGTCCCGAAGATGACACGACTGCTCTGTTCTTTCTCCAGCCAAGCGCTCCAAGACCAATCTGCCATGATCGTTTTTCTTTGGAATTTTTCTTGTTTTTGTCTTGTTTTTTTTCATTTATTTTTTCATGCTTGTTGATGTTGCAGTTGCTGTCAGTCAAGTTGGAAAATTGCAGTTTTTTGTTTGCATCTGTTGCTGCTGTTTGAACGGTCGCCTACAATTTTGTGCTGCTGTGTATCGTTTTGTTTTAATGCTTTACACTGTTTTGTATTTTTATCAATTCCATTGTTCGGCTTTGTTCTTTATTGTATTGCTTTAATTTTCTTAGTATCGCTTTTCTTGCTTAGTACCTCTTCGTATTGTTTTGTATTGTTGCTTATTGCTGGATTCCACCGATACTTAAAATAATTTTTTTTCGTTTTTAATTTTGTTTAAAGTTTCAAAACTTGCCTAAAACAATTACCCAAGGTTTTAAATTATTTTTTTTAAATTCAAGTATTTTACAAATGAATTAAAAAAACAACTAATCCAACAAAAATATAAATCAATAAATGAAAAATAAATGTTTAAAATGATTAAACATATAAGATAATAATTAAATTACTACAAATCAATTAAAACCGAAAAAGAAAACAAATAGCATTTAATGAAAAAGTTATTAAATATTAAAAACTATTGATTAAGATACATATATAAAAAACTACTAAAATAAATAAATTACTGATAAAATTGAAACCAGAACAAATAAAAATTATAAAACATGAAATGAAAGTGGAATTAAAACGAAACAATTATTCGGTTGATGAAAGTGTGTGGGAGGAGAGAAGAGTAAATGACAGGGGGGTGGGTGGGGGTGTTGAAAGTCATCACGTGTTGATGGAGATTTGAATAAATAATGAAACGCTTTTTGCAATGAAAAATAAAAAATAATTCGTTTCCATTTTTTTAAATTGTGCACCTGTGATATTGTGTACGTGTGATATTGTGCACGTTTAATATCGTGCACGTGTGATATTGTGCACGTGTGATATTGTGCACGTGTGATATTGTGTACATGTGATATTGTTCACGTGTGATATTGTGTACGTGTGATATTGTGCACGTGTAATATTGTGCACGTGTGATATTGTGCACGTGTGATATTGTGTACGCCTGATATTGTGCACGTGTGATATTGTGCACGTGTGATATTGTGTACGTGTGAGATTGTGTACGTGTGAGATTGTGTACGTGTGATATTGTGTATGTGTGGAGATGGGGGCTGTTTTGTGGAAGCTTTTGAAAAAAAGTTAAAAACTATTAACGCCTTAGTAACCGCGTGGTGTTGACACAAGATTGCATGTTTAAAAGTGTTGGAGTGCCATCATGCACCATGCACCATCAGCCTCGAATGGAATGCAGTGAATGGATGTTTTTTTTTGGTAAGGGATGGTAGAGGGTAGGAAAAAGGTTGGTAGATTAAAAGATTTAAATTTGGTCTTTTTGTTTTCAAGATTTTTAGTTTTTTGTTTCTCGTTTCATGTCTGTACTTTTATGTCTGTTGTTGAGTATCTGTAGTTGAATGTTGGTAGTTGAATGTTTGTAGTTGAATGTTTGTAGTTGAATGTTTGTAGTTGAATGTTTGTAGTTGAATGTTTGTAGTTGAATGTTTGTAGTTGAATGTTGGTAGTTGAATGTTGGTAGTTGAATGTTGGTAGTTGAATGTTTGTAGTTGAATGTTTGTAGTTGAATGTTGGTAGTTGAATGTTGGTAGTTGAATGTTGGTAGTTGAATGTTGGTAGTTGAATGTTTGTAGTTGAATGTTTGTAGTTGAATGTTTGTAGTTGAATGTTGGTAGTTGAATGTTTGTAGTTGAATGCTGGTAGTTGAATGTTTGTAGTTGAATGTTTGTAGTTGAATGTTGGTAGTAGTTGAATGTTGGTAGTTGAATGTTTGTAGTTGAATGTTTGTAGTTGAATGTTTGTAGTTGAATGTTTGTAGTTGAATGTTTGTAGTTGAATGTTTGTAGTTGAATGTTTGTAGTTGAATGTTTGTAGTTGAATGTTTGTAGTTGAATGTTTGTAGTTGAATGTTTGTAGTTGAATGTTTGTAGTTGAATGTTTGTAGTTGAATGTTTGTAGTTGAATGTTTGTAGTTGAATGTTGGTAGTAGTTGAATGTTGGTAGTTGAATGTTTGTAGTTGAATGTTTGTAGTTGAATGTTTGTAGTTGAATGTTTGTAGTTGAATGTTTGTAGTTGAATGTTTGTAGTTGAATGTTTGTAGTTGAATGTTTGTTTTTATTTTTAATTGTGTAACTGTCTGTCAATATTTTTTTGGTAATGAGTAAATGTCTGGCTGTAATATTCCGTCATTTTTTTTTAATTTTTATATTTAATTTGTCTTTTTATATTTATTTTTTAGTACAATTTTTGTTTGTTTTTGATTTCTACTTTTTGTCTTTGTATTGTAATTTTGTGTGTTTGTCCGTCTGTATATTGTTGTACGTATTTCTATGTCTGTAGTTGGTTGTATGTACATAATTTGTCTGTAATTGATTGTATGCATTTCTTCGTGTGTATTGGTCTGTATGTATTTATTTATTTATGTTTGTGTATTTGTCTGTCTGTATTTATGTTTGTTTTTTCGTTTTATTCTAACAGTTTTTTTACGCTGAGTCTACTTATGTTGTTCAACTTCTACTCTATCAAGTTCCTAATTGCTGAGCTTCAATCCGGAAGAAAACAAAAAATAATCATGAAAAATACGAACCGAAAATAAGATGTTGGTTTGCATTTGTCAGTTGTATGGAACTGTGGAGTTAATTGCGGCCACGAAGAGTTCGGCAGCCTGGTCTCGTGTGACTTATGGCTTCGATTTGTGATGTCGTAGGCGCACGATGTGGATCTTGATAATGTTTCATATTTCTCCACATTTCCTTACGTTAATGTGGACGTTAATAATGTTAATAGTGTTTCATGTTTCTCCACATTTCCTTACGTTAATGGGGACGTTAATAACGTTAACAGTGTTTCATATTTCTCCACATTTCCTTACGTTAATGTTGACGTTAATAATGTTAACAGTGTTTCATATTTCTCCAAATTTATTCATATTGACATATTTAGATATTTAGAGAATTTCTAAAACGACTTGTTAGTTTTTATTTGCACAAACAGAAGGATGAATCGGCAAGCGAATTCAGATAGATAATATTGATAGGTAGTAATTGTACGCAGGTCATTGATAGCGCGCGCACACACACACACACGCACACACACACACACATATATATATATATATATATATATATATATATATATATATATATATATATATTTATATATATATATATATATATATATATATATATATATATATATATATATATATATATATATATATATATATATATATATATAAGTAGAAGGACATTAACATTCCATCCACACCGGTTTTTCGAGCATTTTTCCTGACGACCTACCCTCCTGAAGAAGCCATAAAACTGTCTCAACTGCATCCAGAACACTAATACTTTAATACTCCATCAAATTGCTGGTCATCAAAAAACATTTTTTGGTCTTTCATTTATGCGCAACGCCGTCGTCGGTGGTGTTTCTTCGGTGATGGAAATAAAAAAACTTAATAATTGATAATTTTAAAAATCACAACGCTGAGGAACGACGGAGAAAGACAAAAAGAAACTAACAAAAAGGTAGACGGACGGATGGGCGGACAGGCAAACCGATGAAGAGATATGCAGAAGATACCCAGACAAACAGACACAGTACAATAAAGAGTGGCATGCACAGTAACAAACAGACAAACAATTTAAAAATAAATCATTAGATTTTTTCACATTCAGAATGCTTCTTATAGTTATTCAATAAATCTATTATATTAGACTCTGAAATTGCATTAAATTCTACCAATCACTCCAGCTGTTCACAAACATTTTAAAGAAATGGAAAATCTTTTTCTCGTTTCGAAAGTTAAACTTTTTATTTCTTGTTTGTAACATTTTAAACTAATTAGGATTTGTTTTTGTATTTTGATTTGCTGCTAAAGTAAAGTATGAAAGAAATTATTCTTTGTTGCAAATCATGTTTTTTTGCTACTAGCGGAAGATGTCGTCTCGGGAACTTGTTTTGCTTCGAAAAATTTGTGTATCTAATATTTTTTTCAGACATTTTGTTGCTAGAAACTACAATTAACTGGTAATTTTGTAACAAATAAAAATAAAAAATATTAAATATTGAAATTGATAAATTCTAATTATAATTAATTATACTTATTAATGTTTTAATTTGCTTTTACACGGCTTGAAAAGTTTAAAATTGTAGGATTTACATTATAAAAAAATAAGAAAATGTTTTGAAGATCAAAAGAAAGACTTGTTACAGGAAATGAAGTTCAAGCATAATAATGGCACTGCATCATTTCCTTTTGTCTCATGTGATAAATTCCACATAAAAGGAGTCGTCGTGACTTTGTGATCAACATGTGAATATATGATTACTAGCCTCGTTTGTGATCATCATGTGAATATATGGTAATCATGTTCGCTTGTAATCAACGATTATTATGTTAATTTAAGTTGCTAACATGTAGATAAATGATTACCATCTTCAGGTGCATGTATGATGAACATACTGATAAACAATAAAAGAAGTAAAATGTGTAAAATCATGTGACTTTATGACTAACATGTGACACTGTGATAACATGTGACACTGTGACTAACATGTACCACTGTGACTAACATGTGACACTGTCACTAACATGTGACTTGTTAGAACTACGCCTGGTGACATTTATTTATTATTTCTACTACTAACATGTGCTGAAATAACTTTTACTGTATCATTTCTATGCATGGTAGTAAAGCTACGTTTTTACGTAAATTTTTCAATAAAAAGACATTTATTTTTATTACTAAAATGTCACAGCTGTATTTTTCCACATAAATTTTTCCGTTTTTTTTATTTTTCTGTTGTTTTTTTTCTTTCAATTTTCTTTTTCAAATCTGTTGACAAGTTTCCGAATTGTTTCTGAGTGTATTTTTTTATTTTTACTTTTTTTTTCTAACTTATTTTCTTTCACACACATCCAGCAGTCACAAATCCTGTTTTAAAAAACATTTGCAAATTTTCAATTTGTTTCTATTCTCTTCTTGTCAAGGAAATTAGTAATTTTCTTCAAATTTGAAACAAATAAAATAAAAAAATTGAAATTCAATTTAATTCAATTTAACTTCTGCTATTTGAATTTTTGAGTACAATTTTTCTTTGCATTAAATTTATCTTTATTTTTGTTTTTTGCTTTTTCATTCTGAAATTTTCAGATAAAAGAAAGTTTTAACGTTATTTTTATTTGATTAATAATTTAAAACAAAATGAAAAAAAACAAAATAACATTTTTTCTTCGTGAGAAATATTCAACTTTCTACAAATTTTCGTCGGAAATTTCTATTGACAGATCCGCTAAACGTTCTATCAACTCGGGAATTCACAAGCCCGCTACATCAAAACCGCTCCATCAAAACCGATGTTGGAAGAGCGATGAAATCTAAAACTTTTTGAGACGCGAATTATTGTTCTGCTGTGTGTTTGTTTTGAATATTTCGACAACGAATTTGATAATTCAAACGAGTCTCAAGAGACGATGAAGTCAAATTGCTTCGTTATTTAATTTCTTGTGAGAACAATTTTATTTAATTTATTTACTTTAATCCATGGAAAGTGTTTATTTTAGGAAACATTGTATAATTTATTTAATTGATGACAACAACGTAATTATAAATGACAACATATGTTTTTTGAATGTTAATTAAATAAGTTTAATTTATTTTTAGTTTTTAAAAAATTAATATAACTCAAATATGATTTTTATTTTTATATTACTGGCTCTTCGTTTTAAACAAAATTTGGTTATTAATTGATAATATAGGATGAAAAATATGAGAGATAGAGATAGTCATAGAGACAAGAGACAGAGAAAAATAGGAGCAAACAGAGAGAAAGAGAAGAGAGAGAAAGAAAAAATAAAGATAATAGAAAAATCTATTTTGATCGGGTCATTTATCATTGTTTCCTGACTCACAATAAGAATAATAAACAACAAATATGAAAAAATCATCACAAACTACAAACACAAAATAAGAAAATGTTTTTTCAAGAAAACTGAGAAATATGGAAGAATTTGTGTTTGTTTCGTTTGTTGCTGTGGATGATGAATTGTTGCTGCACATGATGAATTGTTGCTGCGTTGTTGTACATTAACTGGCTGTCATTCACTCTTCAAACAACGAAGCAACAAATTGTTTGACAAAGCAGCACTTTGAAAACTGAAGCACAGCCGTTGAATATTAAATTTATTGTTTGATGACTTGATTAAATAATCAAATAAAACAACAGCTGACTTTTATGCATTGAAAAAAGCAGAAATAAAAATTAGAAACTTTATGTAATTTTTAAATAGCAGATATAAATTGTGACAAAAATAAAACACAATTGTAGCACATCCCAAAACAGCAAATCAGCGCCAAAAAATAGCGGTCGTAAATTTGTCAGCATATAATTGCATTCTTAAGATAACAGCATGTCGCCATATTGGAAGGAGAATGTGTAGCTGCAACCTCTGACCTTAACCTTTGCATCTTTACGACGTGTCGCCTTGTAGCTGCTAAATTGAAACTTGCGGTTGTCCAATTATGCTGTGTAATTGCTTAATTGAGCCATTCTAGAGTGTCCTGTGCAGTGTCTTGTGCGGTGTCTTGTGGTGGTTTATTTTGCTAGCTGTCATGCTGGTTGTCTTGCTGGATGTCTTACTGGCTGTTTTGCTGGTTTTTTGTTGATTTGCTGATGGTTGTCTTCCTGTTTGTCCTGCGTGTTGTTTTGTTGTTGTTTTGTTAGTTTTGCTGTTAGTTAGTTTGCTAGCTGTCTTGACTAGCTGTCTTGATAGTTGTTTTGTTGGTTGTGTCACCAGTTGTTTAGCTGGTGGTCTTGTTGGTTGTTTTAATGGTTATCTTGTTGGTTGTCTTATTTTATTGATTGTATTAAATATAAAAAAATTTTTACATTAAATCAAATGTATTTCTTAAAATTTAAAAAGTAAATACTCAAGAAAATGATTTGAAAAAAATCAAAAAACTGATTTCAAATTTAAAAAAAATATAATATTAATAATTTCTACATGTTACTACGACAACTTACTACCTGGCAAAAATTGAAATTAAGCAAAGCCGTTAAAAACATTTCCACCCCAACCAATAAAAACACGTCATCAGAAAGAAAACGTTACTCTATTTTTTATAAATTTTTTTTCTTGAGCAATCGAGGAAAAAAATTAAACAAACAATGCAAAATAAACAATAATTGTGTTAAAAACAAACAAGATAATTATTTTTTATTACGCAGTTTTTTGGTAGAAAAATAAATAAATAAAAAAGTAAAAAATAAAATAAAATAAATAAAATAAATAAAATAAATAAAATAAATAAAATAAATAAAATAAATAAAATAAATAAAATAAATAAAATAAATAAAATAAATAAAATAAATAAAATAAATAAAATAAATAAAATAAATAAAATAAATAAAATAAATAAAATAAATAAAATAAATAAAATAAATAAAATAAATAAAATAAATAAAATAAATAAAATAAATAAAATAAATAAAATAAATAAAATAAATAAAATAAATAAAATAAATAAAATAAATAAAATAAATAAAATAAATAAAATAAATAAAATAAATAAAATAAATAAAATAAATAAAATAAATAAAATAAATAAAATAAATAAAATAAATAAAATAAATAAAATAAATAAAATAAATAAAATAAATAAAATAAATAAAATAAATAAAATAAATAAAATAAATAAAATAAATAAAATAAATAAAATAAATAAAATAAATAAAATAAATAAAATAAATAAAATAAATAAAATAAATAAAATAAATAAAATAAATAAAATAAATAAAATAAATAAAATAAATAAAATAAATAAAATAAATAAAATAAATAAAATAAATAAAATAAATAAAATAAATAAAATAAATAAAATAAATAAAATAAATAAAATAAATAAAATAAATAAAATAAATAAAATAAATAAAATAAATAAAATAAATAAAATAAATAAAATAAATAAAATAAATAAAATAAATAAAATAAATAAAATAAATAAAATAGATAAAATAAATTAAATAAATAAAATAAATAAAATAAATAAAATAAATAAAATAAATAAAATAAAGAAAATAAATAAAATAAATAAAATAAATGAAATAAATGAAATAAATGAAATAAATGAAATAAATAAAATAAATAAAATAAATAAAATAAATAAATAAACAAAATAAATAAAATAAATAAAATAAATAAAATAAATGCTTGCTCACGCAACGGCATATAAACAAAGAAACTTCTTTCTGAACAAATCACAGATGATGACTTTCGAGAGTATAAAATACATCCAAGGTCTATTTAAATCTATATCAAATATAAATATATAACATATATAACTTATACAAATATAAATATAAATATAAACAAAATATAATAAAAACATAAAAGAAGAAAATTATAACAAAAATATTAAAAAATATGAATATTGGAAGCAAAAACATTTGAAATACTACATCGCCAATTTTTAAAAATATCTTCTGTTTATTTTTTGTTTTATAATTGTGAAAATAGTTTATATATGATATATTTGTAAAAATACAAAATTAAATCATTTTTTGAATGTAATTTTGTAGATACATTTAGTTAAACTGTTTTATTTAATTTAAAACTTTTGAGAAAATGCAGCAAAAGTAACAACGCTTCCCAAGCAAAAACTATTAATACATTTATATAACCGAAATTATTATCATCCCCACATCAGAACCATCAACAATACATCATCACATCAAAACCATCACCAATACATTATCATGACATCACAACCATCAACAATACATCGTCATCACATTTCAACCATCAACAATACATGATCACCATATCACAACCATCACCAATACATTATCATCACATTACAACCATCAACAATACATCATCATCACTTCCAAACTATCAACAATACATCATCACCACATCTCAACCATCAACAATACATAAATAACATATTAATTAGTGCCTAAAAGAAGTCCTGAGGTTTCTCTCTCTCTCTTTATATATATATATATATATTCATGTAATATCACTGATTTGATTATCAACTTCCTATTGATAAACCTTAACAGATTCAGAATATTTATTAGGGACATTAATTACATTATTATTAAACCAGAAGGTATAACTAGCCGTAACAAAGCTTCATTTATTATTTTCCAATAAAACATCAAAACCATTCTATTGAGCCCGGTATACGATTTGGTGATATCGTAACATTGGTGATCAGAAGTAGGATACAAGAATGGTTTTGAAATCATTGGATGAGCTTTGGGCGAGTGAAATGAAAGACGAGCTGGAGAAACGTGGCCTGAGCGATACAGGTAAAAAGGACGAACTTATGGAACGCCTCTTAACCGCGTTAGTGAATGAGGGCTATGGGCCTGACGACGACGAATATCTATTCGATATTGACGAGGAAGCTGTGGTCAAGCGAAGGAAATTAAAAAACAAATTGCTGGAGGAAGAAAGACAACGAGCGAGAGAAAACATGGCAGCACAGGGGAAGACAAGAGAAGGAATGATTCTTGGCCACGAAAACAAAGTAGCCGCAGCCGGTACAACTGTTGAGAGTTTGGTCGCAGGGTTGGCTGAGGCAGTGGTGGACACGGTTCTGGACCAGCGGGCTGCTGGTGATGTGGGTTGCTGCGGCGAAACCCAATTTGAACTGGAGTCCACCAGCTGTGTCTCAGAGCATGTGACGGATGACGGCCGTACAGACTGCACAAGTCAGGTGGGTCATGATGATGAGCCTGTCAAAGACGGTCATGATAAGGAACCTTGCAAAGATGCTCAAGATGAACCATGCAAAGATGGTGACAGTGATACAGTCGGTTTGGACGTCAAAAACCAAACTAAAGAAGATGAGAAGAATGTTGAAAACGAAATGCAAAACGATGAGGATGAAAGTGACGATGATTATTATAATAATGGCAATAACAACTATGGCTTTCACCCATACAGCGACGGTTCTGAAACGGAAGCCTCCATAACAGACGACGGCACCGAATATTCAGGGTCAGATTTTAGTGAAGAATCTGACTCGGATGAAGCAACCGAGGATTTAGAAACGGTCGAAACTCCAATGGAAAAATACGTCAAAGTTAACTTGACAAAAAAAGAAGACACTGATTTGAGAGACGATGGCGATAATTTGAAGAAAGATCCGCTGGACGATACGAAAGTTGACACCGACGAAAGAGCCGAGTTGGAATGTGAAAAGAAAACGTTCGATTGTAGCTTGGAAGAAAACAAACATGACGGCGATGAACTTCTCCAAAACATCAATAGCAATGCAGCAAGCAAAAATTCTGAAAAAGATGAGCCAAGAACAGAGAACGATACCGAAGGTTCTAAATCAGATGATTCCACAGAGGATTCTAGATCAGATAGACTAAGAGTCATTTTAAAATCAAATAACAGTCTGATGAAGGAATTTAATGGATTTAAGGAAAATGTTTTCGAAAAACCTTTTAAAGAGTTTCTTGAGAAAGATCTAAGAGATGTGAAAGAAGAAGAAAAAGCAGACAGTTTCGATAAACCGTTCAAAGATGTTCTGAACGAGGCATGCAAAAAAGGCTGTGATGAACCGTGCAGATATAGCGACGATGAGCCAAAAAAATACTCTGTTGATGAGCCAAAGAAGGACTGGAATAAACTGCATCAAACGGTCAAGGGACTTGACCATGTTGTTTGCGAATTGCGGTCAAAGCCACGAGTAAAGATCAAGGTATTTTAGTGTTCGTGGCCGAGTCGCATTTCTCAAAAGCGACTATGCTGTTCGGGACGAACAGAATTAAGAAGGGGGTAATCATGTAATATCACTGATTTGATTATCAACTTCCTATTGATAAACCTTAACAGATTCAGAATATTTATTAGGGACATTAATTACATTATTATTAAACCAGAAGGTATAACTAGCCGTAACAAAGCTTCATTTATTATTTTCCAATAAAACATCAAAACCATTCTATTGAGCCCGGTATACGATTTGGTGATATCGTAACAATATATATATATATATATATATATATATATATATATATATATATATATATATATATATATATATATATATATATATATATATATATATATATATATATCTTATCTGTTCACGCAACTTCAATCTGTACTCCGCTCAGCCGCAAGGATCATTCTCCGGGTGCCAAAATCAGCCAGTGTCACTGACCTCATCCGAAGTCGACTTCAATGGCTGCCTGTTAAGAGTCGGGTTCTTTTTAAATTGAACGTGCTCACTTTCAAGAGTCTTCGTGAACAGGCTCCAGTCTATCTCTCGGAGGCTATCATCAAACCATTGATGAATGATACGAGAACCTCTCTTTGCTCAGCCACGCTTCAACATCTGCTGGTGCCAAGAATAAAAACATCAATAGGCCGGAGAGGTTTCTTCTCTGCTCCAACTGCCTGGAACAACTTACCAACTCAACTTCGAAGCTGTGAGAGCTCCCTCCATACTTTCAAAGCATCTTTGAAAAATGTACTTTTCGATAACTAAACATTTTCAAATATTTATATGACCAAAAAACCTTCCACGCTAAAAGTGCTTATGTACGGCCATAAAAGATTATTACGTAACAAAATTCAAATTTAAGTTTACGCAACATAGTTTGAAAGTTTCAAGCAGTTTTTAACAAATCTAATTTACGTTTTATGGGCAAAAAAATTTAAGAAAGAGTGGAAGAAAGAAAAGAAGTGGAAGCAGAAAAGCAAGTGGGAAAAAGAGCGGAAGAGCGAGCGGGGATGGGAAAACCAGTGGGAGCGAAACGCAAGAGCGAACGGGAGAGAAAGCGGGAGAGCAAGAAGGAGCAGGAGAGCAAGTGGTAGCGGAAAAGCAAACGAGGAAGGAAACAGGAGCGAGAGAGAGAAAGAGAAAAACGATGAAAAAACCTCTAAAAACCCGGGCAACACCGGGAAAATTCGCTAGGTTTTTATAAAAACTAAAAGAAATTGTAAAAATCATGATATAAATTGTCTTCATGCTATTATTGGTTGCTGCTAAAAAATTGAAAGTAAACTACTACTGATCCTGGTGCCAGCAAAATAATAAATATCAAAAGTACAAATACTGTTCACACGTACACACACAAACATTGTGCACGCACACAAACACAGTTTACACATACAAACACGAATACTTTTCACACATAAACGCACAAATACTGTTCACGCGCACACACAAACACCGTTCACACATAAACGCACAAATACTGTTCACACGCACACACCCACAAATAGCAGACAAATAAAAGTACGTACACAGTTGCAAACATAGCCACGTTTGCACATAAAATGTCACTCTTGATTGAAAAACGAAACAAGCAAATAGAATTGAAAGTCCTGATTGGAAGTAATCAAATTCGAAGTTAACTTTTAATTTTTGGACGTGAGAAATCGCTCAAGAAGATGGGAGCCAGCCTGGAATGGAAATACGCGGTGGTATTCATCTTCTTGTTTCTTCCTACATTCCTAGCTGTACCTTTTTCTTTTTTCTCTCTCTTTCTTTTTCTTTCTTTCTCTCTCTATCTCTTTTTTGTCTTTCTTTCTCTCGTTCTTTTTTCTTCTACTTTTTCAGTCTCTCTTTATCTTTCTCTCTTTCTGTGTTCTTATCTTTCTTTTTTCTATTTTTCTATTCCTATCTATCTCTCTCTCTTTCTTCTTTTCTATTTCTAAATCTTCTTTTCTCTGTCTTTTCTTTATTTCTCTTTTTTTCTTCTTTTCTTTCTTTCGCCCCCTATTTTCCTCTCACCTCCCCTCCCCTCCCCCACCACATCTCCTTCCTGTTTTAATTTGACTTACCTTTCTTCATACTTCCTCCAGTAATGGCACAGTAACTTCCAGATTAAAATTTAATGCACGTCCGCCTGTTATGCACCGAAGCGCGTGCATATGCAGTTATGCAGTCTGTGTTGTTTTTCTTTATTTATTTTACACTCTTCATCATTCTCATTCTCTCTTTTTTTTCGGTCTCTTTGTCTGTCTGTCTCTCTCTTTCTCTTTCTCTCCCTCGTTCTTTCTTACTGTCTCTTCCTATATGTTAGTTTTATTTGTTGAATTCATAAAAAAAACATGACGATGCTGATGATGATGCTGATAAGATCATGACTGAGCTACCTGGCTAACTAGCGATTGCCGGGTAGGACAAAGTGCTGAATAGGTCAAATAGTTTAGTACGCTACAATTTTTAAAAGTAGATTAATTGCTTTAGAATTTACCCTCTTTCTTCCATCGAATTTTTTAAGAATTTTATTCCCCGATAACCATTATTTTTTTGTAGTGGAATTCATTCTTTCCTGGTCATGGACTTTTGTTTCTCTGGGCTAAACGTTCTCTATGCCAACTAGGCCAAGTTCTAGTCATTCTATTCTTATTGGTGATGGTTATGATGATGATGATGATGATGATGATGATGATGATGACGATGAGGATGATGATGACGATGATGATGATGATGATGGTGGTGATGGTGATGGTGATGGTGATGTGATGTGATGGTGATGGTGATGGCGGTGGTGGTGGTAATGGCGACGGCGATGACGATGACGATGACGACGACGATAACAATGATGATGATGATGAGGATGATGATGATGATGATGATGTTATTTAACTTATTTATAATGGTGATGATGACAATGACGATGAGGTGGTTGATGATGATGATGATGTTGTTGATGATGGTGATGATGATAATCTTAAAACGTCTGCTAGTACAAGCAAATCCACGACAAATAATTACATGTCTTGTCGTATTTTTTGCCGTTCTTTTTTGAAGAAATATAAATTTAATCAAGATTTTAAATTGTTAATTTTTCTATTTAATCCTTTAAATCTCCGTGCGTGAGAATGGTCAATTGTGTGTGTATGCGTGTGTGTAAACTTTGAAGTGATTTTGATTTAATTTATGAAATAAAAAGAAATTTTTCCATGGTGAAGGATTTGTTAAAGTCGATGTCTCTAAAGGCCTTCAATCTTTTTCTGCACAACATCGAAGGGGAACAAAAATTCAAACACAAATGAAAACTGAAAGAACAATAATAATTAATTATTAATTAATAATATATGTAATTGTTATTTTATTTAATAATTTCACACGACTTCCAGACCACGAGTGTGATCAACTCACTAGTAAAGCGTCAAAACAACACAAGGCAGCCTTTTAAGCCGACACCTGCGGAAGTCGAACTGACTCACTGCTTCAACACCGCCGTCACCAAATACAGCTTAACTCCATAGGAGAGGCGAGGAGGCTTGCAGACGGCGGAGCGATACCATAGCCTATGAGGATCATCCGAGGCTGGTTAAATTGCTAGCTGCATGGGAGGTCGATTTGCCGGTCCTTGTCCAACTTATTGCACCTCAGTAGTTGGCGGGCTGGAGTGAGTCGAGCCATGTGCCCACGAAAGCCTTGTGCTTTCGGTGGCCTCCCTGCCTCAAAGCCAACATAAACACGTCACCAAACACTCAAACATACATACCGTCTAAATTGTCTATCTGACAGATACAGACGTTAAACAAACCACACACACAATACAGCTTAACTAATATGATTATAATACGTAGATCCAGTAATTTATATCATTTGATTTATGAAAATAACTTAAAGAAATATTTATTTATTTATTTATTTATTTATTCTCAAACAGAAGGGCCTATCGGCCTCTAATACCGTTCGGACAGTACAAACAAAACAAAAAAAACCAATAAACGAAATATGTACACATACTCAGTTGCAAATCGTAAATTGTTAAGATGTTAGAAACATACAATAGCAAAGTATACTCGCGTATAACATATTGAATAAGATATTAAGTCTTGTAAATATTTAAATTTTGCATTTATGGAACGGTTAAACCTGACAAATTGTTGTTCTTAACACTTATACATAATGCTGTGAAGTTGAAACTTCCACCGCAATCTTCAAAATCCCTCTAAATACTTCCAAAAATCTGTTCATTTGACATCCAGATCTGCTAATGCTTCATGAAAAATTCAAAGTCTTGAAAACTTAGATAAATCCATCTGATTTATCAAGCTTCTGAACCGACTGTAGTTTGATGATCCAACAACATCCTGAGGCAAAGAATTCCATGCTGAGACCACGCGTCCAGTTATGAAAAACCTGGCATCGTCAGTTCTATATTGACCTGGCATCAGTTTGTAGCTATGGCCCCTTGTTTTTTCATAATTTGCTCGTTTAAATTGTCCAACCAGGCTATAATCCACCATTCCATTTAAAGATCTGTAGCAGAAACAAAGGTCTGCGATAAGTCTGCGCTCTTCTAAAGTTTTCAATCCCAAAAAGCTGAGACGGGTCGAGTATGGTAGATGGATGATATTTGGAATCATTCGGGTGAATCTTTTCTGAACCTTCTCCAGGCCGTCGATTAGGTACTGGAGAGCAGTATTCGAGCAATGGTCGCACGTATGTAGTGAATGCTTTTTTCATCAGATACGGATCTTTAGACAGGAGGCATAGTTTTATTAATCTGAGTTTCACCGACGCAGAGTGGATAATGTTCTCAATGTGTTTTTTGAAATTAAGGTTTTTATCAATTAGTACACCCAGATCTCTTGCTTGCTCGGTCGGTTCAAGCTCGTATGTCCCAATTCGATATCTAGGTATTTCGAAGCCTTTGTCGTTTCTTCGCCTGTGAATGGGACATACAAAACACTTTGATAGTGCCAGATTCAGTTGCCATGTTTCACTCCAGAGAACTAGTTCATCAATTGCTCTCTGTATTTCTGGAGCCGAAGAAGATGTGGGCTGAGCTGCTGAGTAAATTTTTATGTCGTCTGCAAACAAGACCGGTCCAAGAGCATCACCATCCGTAATATCGTTAATAAAAATTAGAAAGAGTATGGGGCCCAGGACACTTCCTTGAGGAACACCACTGGTAACATCTCTCGGAGCAGATAAGCATTCACCAATTCGAACAAGCTGTTTTCGAGCACTCAAAAAATCCAAGATCCATGCCAACAAATCACCTGATATTCCGTAGCTAATGAGTTTAGTCTTCAACTTTGGGTGGGAGACCGAGTCGAAAGCCTTTTGAAAATCAAAATAAACAATGTCCACTCGACTACCATCCAGTAACCCCATAATCCAGTCATGTACACACTCCAGAAGGTTCGTACAAGTTGATCTCTGTCTCAGGAAACCGTGCTGATGTGGAGAAATAAGACCATGAGTAGAGAGGTGGGCCAAGATGCTTTTGCTAACAATCTTTTCCATAACGCGGCAGCATGTACACGTGAGAGAGATTGGTCTGTAGTTTGAGACAACACTTGTAGGTCCTTTTTTGTGAATTGGTGTGATATATGCAGTTCTCCATATTTCAGGCAATCTTCGTGTTTTGAGAGACATTTCAAAAATATGACAGAGTGGAATAGTCAAGTTTTGGGCGCAGCGTTTAAGCAATATATTCGGTATACCATCTGGGCCACAAGATTTTGTCATTCGAAGACTTCTGAGGGTTGAAAAAACAACATCAGGAGTGAACGTAACTTCTTCCAGGAGATTGGGAGACTTCTGCACCAGAGGTGGATTACTTCCATCGTCTTTTGTAAAAACGGTTGCAAAATAGTCGTTGAAGACATTTGACATTTTAGCCGGATCTGTAACAATCGTGCCATCACTTGTTTCTATCCCAGTAATTTTAGAATTCAAGGAGAGTTTGTTGTGAATATATTTGTAGAAAGCACCAACGTTACCCGATAAAACAAGACCCTTCTCAATGTCATATTGTTCTTTTTTTACTGCTTTAGTACATAATTTTGAAAACTCCATGTATTTGATTTTATCTTTATTCTCTTTAGTTTGCTTCCAGATTTTCCAGAAGAATAATTTGGATTTATATAAACGTTTTATTCTATTGGAGATTTTCCTTGGTCGTCCTCGTGAGCTCAATACAGTACGAACTGGAACGAAGGTTTGTATCACATAACTCATACACTGCTGAAGGGCATTCCAGCAGTTTTCTACGTCGAAACGATATTGGAAGATGTCGTCCCATTTCACAAGTTTCAGAAAGTTGTTTATTGCTGCAAAGTTTGCTTTATCAAACATATATGAGTTTCGAACATCGCTTTTTTCTCTTGGATCTGTATCATTTAAATGGAGAATCATTACATTGTGGTCACTGGTAGCGATCTGACATCTAAACTCCACATTTGAGATCAACATTGAGTCCCCAGAGAGCACCAAATCTAGAATGTTGTTTCCTCGAGTCGGCTCTTGAATAAACTGTTGAAGTCCAAATTCATTTACAAATTCCATGAACACTCCGTAGACTCTGTTGTTTGGATATGAGTAACAGGTCCAATCCACCTCCGGCAAATTAAAGTCTCCAACCAGGCACATTGTACGTATCGGAGAATATAACGCTTTAAAACAATTAATACTGTCCACCATATAGATCTCCGCCTCAGCACCAAAACCTCCAGGACGATAGTATGTGACAATTCTGTATGATTTATGGTTTAATTCAATATCTACACAAACAAGTTCAATATGCCGGAAGTTATCAGGTACTAATACGGTTCTGTGAGGAATACTTGTTTTTACTACCATCGCTACACCCCCTCCACGAGTTTTTCTATCGTGTCGAACCGAATCATAATCTTTAGTCAGAAATAAACTACTTGGAATCTCTTCTAATAGCCAAGTTTCAGTAATACAAAACATATCTGGTCTGCAGTCTTCTAGAAAAAAACGAAAATCTTCAATCTTGTTAGATATACTTCTGAGGTTTGTGAAAGCTAGGGTGCTACCGTTACTTCCGAAAAAGTTGGCCCTCGCCACTCAACCCAGTCGGGGCAGGAGGATGACCATCAGTAACTTTTCTTCTTTCGCATCTCCTTTTGTAGTTGAGTTCAGCCTGTTGTTTTGTCAGGTCTCTGTTCATGAAGATTTTTCGTACATCCTCATTCTTGGACGAGCGCAAGATCCGAGACGACATCAGTAGTTCTTCAGCTGCCGCAGGGTTTTCTAGAGTAACACATACTTTTGCTCTGGGATTTCTAAGGTCTTTTCCTAACCGCCTTGTCGCGACAATCCTGGGCACCACAGCAAGGTTGTTTTTACAGAGGTCTACCACACAATCTGCATCTGATTTTTTCTCATCATATTTCAAACCAGAAATGACAATGTTATTTGCTCTTCGCTTTTTGTCATCTTTTTCTTGTTCCAACCTCCAGAGAGTGGTAGTCAGTACTTCGGCAATACTAGTTGGATTGCCTAATAGATTTTGCTCGTCAGTCACTAATTTTGAAGACTCAGTCCCAGACTCCAAAGCACCCAATCTTATAGAAATGTCCTCGAATTTAGTCGACATTTCTTTTAACGAGTCAGTTGTTGTTTTGGCTATTCTATCAAGAAGAGCCTCATAGTTTTTATTCATGGTCTCCAGTAAGCGCGTCATATTGTCGCTCATTCTGTCGACGATACGGCTGAGAACTACTTCTAGACTTTCGAGAGTTATAGCTTTCGACATATCTTGTTTAGACTATTAATTAATCAATGTTTAAACACAAAATCGACAAAACCTCAAAGTTTTAGACGCGAAACAACAAGTTAATAGCGAGAGCAAGTACCGAGTTGTTTACAAAGATGGTTATTATAAGAAGAGTCAGATAACTGCTATAATTAGATTCTATTTGTTACCATAACAAATAGAATCGATTTAATACAATAAATAATTTTAAAAAAATATTTCTATTTCATTGTTTTAATATTTAAAAACTCTTTGCTTCAGAGATAATAATATATCTTACAGGCCTCTTTTCCAGTTCGATCCGATTCTACTTTTTTTTTGCAAATGTCTGTTATCAAAGTTTTGATCGGTCTCCACGATTATCCATTTGTCATTCGTACTACTATAAATGGTAACCTATTAAAAACTGCACTACTCTTTTGCAATAAATGTTCTTGCGGTTATTCTATAATGTTTCAAATATTGTTTTAAATTTTAAATATTTTGTTGTTAATATTTATTAAACGGTTTGTTAATTTATTATTTCAAAAACTAGTTTTTTGTGTTGTAAATTGTTTTAAAATAAAAAACTTATGTTTCTATATTTTATTTATTAAATTGATAAATAAAAACCCTGAAAAGTTTAAATAATAAAAATATTCTCAACTTACAGAAAATATGATTAAATTCATAAATAACTGTTCTTTTTAAAAAGTGAACTAACAATATCTTGCACCTCCTAGATTTTATAAAAAAAGTCGCGCACAAAAGTGTCATGTGTGTCACCAGGTGTCTCCACGAAATCTGTACGTTACATGTTTCCAGCTAATTGGTGAGCAGATGCAAATGCCGCCGGCAGTACTTCGGGATTGATTCAGCCATCACAACTCTGTCACCTGGAATTTGCAAACAGACGTGTTTGCCATCGCTTGCTTTAATAGATTTCCAAACTTTTTTTTTATAAGAGATTTTCTCTCTCTTTCTTTATTTCTTTTCAAGCAAAGTAAAGATTAAATTTAAACGTTGGTATGGAAAAGAAAACATTTTTTAGGGATTTTTAAATGCATTGAAACACATCCCTTGTTGTACTGCCTTCAGAATTTAATAGTCTGTTCTGTGTAATATTTTATTGAATGTTCATTACAAAAAAGTATTGAAAATTTTGCCACTTACGGAACATTCCTATGCAGACATTATATTTTCTATTTTCTATTTTAGAGCTTATATTTTTTAAAGTATAATTTTAAATCTCAGCATTACTACGTGGGTAGATTATGTAACAACATATCGTTTTTGACAGTTTTATTTTTTTTCAAACCTTTAACGACGTAGCTGAAGTTTATATACCGGCCCTGTTCAACCTATTGCATATTGGTAGTTGTCGATCTGGTACTTCAAAGGACCCAAGAAATCTGCACATTATATCTAAGTCTGTTATATCCACGAATGTAAGAGCTTCGCGGTTCGACTCCCACTCACTGCCTAGTAGCCCATGTCAACGGAAAACTTAGCGGGTAAAATCGTTATCTCCGTGGGGCATGTAAAAGAACAGCGCCTTTGAACAGCCCGGAAAAGACGCTATATAAATTATCAAACATTTTTTTTATTTATGAAAAAACAGATTGCATTTATTGTACATGTAACGTTAGTGAGACAGTAAAATTTAA
The DNA here is from genome assembly GCA_963978895.1 of Erpobdella octoculata. Lineage (NCBI taxonomy): Eukaryota > Metazoa > Annelida > Clitellata > Hirudinida > Erpobdellidae > Erpobdella > Erpobdella octoculata. The sequence continues at coordinate 18,904,794 of OZ022247.1, read as the reverse complement.
AAAAAATTCCAGAAAAATGAACCAAATTTCTTCTGACAAAACGCTAACAATCATGTGTTTTACCAAGTTGACAATATGCATTAAAAAATCTTATTTGTTTTGTATCCCTGATCTGTATGTTTGATAAATTTCTTTGCATGCAAATTGTTTTATTTGGCTGAATATGAGTACACGTGAAAATAAACAATTCTTTGAGAAATACCTAATATCTAAGTCAATAAAACTATTATTTTTAGAGTAGCTTCAATACTTGAAATTTACAAATGACCTTGTTGCAACTAACTTCTGCTCCAAAACTAAAAATTAAAATTTTAAGATGCCTTAATTCCCAACGATGCTGCATAAATTAACTTTTCGCATTTGAATGACTACTATGTATAACTATAAACATCAAATGATGAGTAATCGTCAATCCGGTTGTGCATAATTATTGCTGTGTTGCTTAATTAAATAAGATCTGAAATTAATTACCAACATTTATTTATTGAGTGTTTTTTGTCGGGGCGCTAGTATCGAGGCGCTTTCATTACGGCGCCAGACGAATGTTAAGAAAACAGCGGAGCAGACAGCTTAGCCGAGTGTTTGTCATGTTAGTTATTGGAAATATTCAAACGAGGGTTGTGTGGTATTTTAATTAAACCAGTTTTCAATAAATTTAAGATTTTTTACTGTGAGCTGTAGTATTGTCTATGACGATGAAAAGAAAGAAATGATAAATTTGCTTAAACAAATGTAGATGTTGTACGCAAATTATGGTGTATTCATCATACAGTTTAAAAGTTTTGTATGAGCTTTTGTTTATGGAATCGTGTATGTTTGATAAATTGCATTGTCATTGGCAAGAAGTTAATGTGCCTGAGTTTGAGCTAGATTTGATGATGGTGAGGGGGTTAATTAATTCTTCTGAAAGCTGCCACCCAGCTCACAAACTCACAAAGTCAAACTTAATATAGCAGATTTGAAAAATACAATGATGACTAGAATGTAATGCATTTAAAAATATTCACTAGGAGGCACTTACGTCAATTAAATGAACTTTTAGGTAATCACGACTATGACAAAAACTTATTAAAATGTTGACTACAGTTGTTCGTGTAAATTAGGACTTGAAAATGTTTATAGATATATTCATTCGAAACCACACTATTTATTTAGTAAGTGTTTAAATAGTTTGTTATACATTTGTTACTTAAAAGTTCTTTAATATTTCTTAAATGTGTCGTTCCTCAAAAAATTGACAGAGAAATCAAATAGTATTTATAATAAAAAACTTTATTTGCAGCCTGAAGCATGGAGTCGGAAGTTTTAAGACGAAATCATATCACGTGATATCACAAAGCGGAAACTACTTTGAGAAAACAATTTTTTAAAATAAATCATGATGATTTTGTGTATACAATTTTAAAAATTTTATTTTAACGTGAAAAAATGAAATTCCACCCTTTGAAAGCTTTTAGAAAGCTCAAAACATATTTCAGTGCCAGTTTCAAATGGAGCTGTGCGGCTTGTTCTGTCAAGATTAAAAGTAGGATTGTTTTTATAAATGTGTGTCTGTGTACATCGATATAATCGTTGACGTGTTGCATACATTTTGATTGGATTATATTCAGGAAAATACGTAGATGAAGGTCACATGCAGCATAATAAAATATTTGAAAAAAAAGAGAGAAAGGAATCGCCCATCAACCAATAAAACCCTCGTTCCTCTACAAATCCCAATAATTCCAATCCAATCAATGCCCAGCCGGCTGTTAAATCGCTTTTCCATATCACATGTCATTCAACTCCATCGCCAATCGTGCATGCATCATTCGCAGATCCATGCATGATCTCAGTTTTTGTTTGCTTCCTCGATTTTCGGGAAAATGATGGCTGCAGTTTGTTTATCGTCTGAGCATTATAAAAAGAGTCTTGTTTATTTGATATTTTAGGTATCCGTAGATGTCCGATCGTATTTTTAAGTAAGTGAGTTAGTATTGGCGAAACTACAAAACTGTTTGAAATTGTAATTTTAAAAACTTATTTAAAACTTGAAAAAAAAATTGTCAGATACATTTTTAAATCGAAGTTCAACCTAATTGAAAATCACAACAAGTTTGTTAATTTGATCTCGGGTGCAGTTTTACTAACTTTGTTATTTATAAATAATTGAAAATTTTACAATAAATCAATATAAAATCTGTTTATTCAATGTTTCAACACTTTTCCGCTCTTTCATACCACCCAATCTCCCCCACTCTCCACTCGCACCCCATAACGACCCAACTCCTCCGCAAGTCCCCTAGTAGTCAACATTCATCAGTCCCACGAGAGCAAGCATATGAACACAGCCGCTTTTTGTCCTTCGAATTATTTATCTTGCTTTATTCAAACCGATGTTATGAAGAGAAAATACGTTCGCATTTACATTAAATGAGAAAACCAGACTTGACCGGTGAACGCTTCGGAAAACGGAAGAGCTGAGGTTCAAGGGTGTTCATTTGTTCGTATTGAGTTGGTAGGTTCAAATGTGTTCATTTGTTCGTACTGAGTTGGTAGGTTCAAGGGTGTTCATTTGTTCGTACTCAGTTGGTTCACTTGTTACATGACTTTATTGCAGGTTGTTAATCAGTTGAACATAATAAAGCTTGTCGTTTCAGATATAATTCTTGTTTTCTGATGTGCTGTTGTTGCGTGTTGTAGTTGCATGTTGTTGCTGTTGGGTTATATTTTGGCATACAATTTTGTTGTCGTTTAGCAACAACTGGAGTTTACAGCTTGTTTTCAACAAATTGCTTCTTTTTCTGTAGATGGCGCTTAACTGGTTTTTCAATGTTTGTCTCGCTATTATAAAATAAGTTTAGAAATTATTTGTATATTTTCTAGATAAATTGAATAATTCATTTATAATTATTATCTCGAATATTTGCTCCAAAATTGTATTTAGATTTACAGTCGCTTATATTAATTAATATAAATTAATTTGTGTGAAGTAATACGAAAACAACTTGGGAGGTAATATGAATGACTTTTTGTGAATTAATATGAATTAGTTGTTAGGAAGTAATATGAGATAGCTCTTGTGAAGTAATATGATTTATTACTTGTAAAGTAATATAAATTTGTTCTTATAAATTAATATAAATTCCATCTTGTAAAGTAAAATGAATTACCTCTTTTAAAGTAATATAAATTACCTCTTGTAAAGTAATAGAAATTATTATTTGTAAAAAAATATAATGAATCTTTTGAGTAATTACAATAATTACAGTAGCTGCAACAACTAACATACAGGTATCTATTTATTTAATCGATATTTACTACATTTACTTCACATTCATCCATTGCAAATCACAAATATTTTTTCGGTTTTATATCGCAAGTTTTTTCCTGCGATGAAATTGTTTATTTATTTTTGCTTTATCTGATTTTTAATTAATTAAATTTAATAATTTAAAATATTAAAACTTTATTTTATTTTAAACTTTGCAATGTTAACAAAATGTTTTCTAAATAAAATTAATTAAAAATATTTGTTCCAATATTGATTTGTTAATTTTCAATTTTTTTTATGAAAAGACGTTAAGCAAATAATAAATGTCAGATCTCAATAGAAAAACTAACAAGAACATCTTTTTAATCTTTTAAAACCATAAGCGAAATATAACTTGGTTTTTATTTCTATTTTAATAATGAATAAAAAATGATTTTAAATAAATAATTCTATCAAAAATAAAATCTAGCAGAATAACAAAAATAGATTCAGAGTGTGGGAGGGCAAGCACAGCTTGTGGCAGGCCGTCATAAATATATCTTACACTCTCTCGCTTATAACCGAATGCCTCCTTCTCTCTCTCTCTCTCTCTCTCTCTCTCTCTCTCTCTCTCTTCTGAATCCTAGATTACAAATAATATATTAAATGAAAATATGAATAAATAAATAAACGTACGCTTAATGAAGCTGAAATCAGACGTGCTATCTTACATGTAGCAAATCATTCCACGGGTTTGTACGCGAATGCTTATTACATGTAAAGCCTCGAGGTTCAATATCACTGTGGGAATGTTTATCGTCCAACTCTGTCTCAGTTATAATTTGAAAAAATATTTTTTTCGCTATAATTACGAATAATATTTACGCTTTAATTGTTGGTGAAATTCTAGCAGGGCCATTGAGAATGTTGTTAAATATTTTAAACGCCCGATAGGGTTTTCGTTACGATTCAATGCAATTCAATGCAAATGCGGCTAGTTCTTCCATCTTCATTAAAACGATGGAAGCCACCTAACGACGGATGTGTTGTATTGTACAGGGCGTTCAACTCATTTTATATCTAAGAATAAAAGTTATTATTTTTTTATTTGTATTAATAGTTGCAACAATAATTCCAATTCAATCAGTGATCAGCCGGTTGTTTAAAGAGTTTTTCATTTATTCATTATTTTATTATAATACACCATGTGGTGTGTATGAACGGTTTAGCTTGAATTTGTTAATGTTGGAGAATCGGTTATGTGCTGCAAACAAATGTTAATGTTGGAGAATCGGGTATGTGCTGCAAACAAACAAACAACAGTTGTTAGAAGGACAAACAACGAAACACCTAAATACATACATGTAGCAGACCCATTCACATACATACAAGCACCAAATACAACTCACATACATACATGTACCAACACTTTCCCGCCTCCATGCACTGAATACCACCCACTCACTCACATACGTATACGTACCAGACCAGTTTACATGCAAGTACCATACCTTCCCATACATATTAATTATAGTCATGCACCTTACTCATTCACGTACATGCATGTATCAAACCCACTCACATACATGCATGCACCAAACCTAATCATTTATATAGATTCATACGTTGAAACCCCAGATCAACCCACATACACGCAGGATCTATATCAACCTAATTACATACAAGCACTCCATTACATACAAGCACTCGATTACATATAAGCACCCGATTACATACAGGCACTCGATTACATACAAGCACCCGATTACATACAAGCACCCGATTACATACAAGCACCCGATTACATACAAGCACCCGATTTACATACAAACACCCGATTACATACAAGCACCCGATTACATATAAGCACCCGATTACATACAAGCACCCGATTACATACAAGCACCCGACACTCCTACACACTCTTGCACCTGACACAGAAACGCCTACCCACATAGACTGACCAGGTACACCCTCAAAATTATTTCTTCAAGCTGACCCACCTTTAATCGACCCACCCACCTACACTCATACAAACACCATACACACCAACACAAAAGCACCAGACAAACGAAAGCACTGGCTCCACTGTATAATAGTCTACAGTCAAATGAGCATTGGCACCAGGCTTTCTTGTGAGATTTTTATGAATAAACTTTCTTCTTTTTTTTCCCACACCTGATCCGGTTCCTACTTCTTCCATTCAGACCTCTCTTTTCTTTTCACTCTGACATCTCCAGCCGGCATGCAAGCCTGATGTATTTCTTTTCTAATTAACAAAACCTATTAAATGTTTAATGACTTGTAATAAAATATTTCTTAGTCATAGCAAAATTTAAAATACGTATATTTATCTACTTTCAAGATACAAATTCAATTCGGCAATTTATTTGTTTTAAAACACTTGATTTGAAAGACTGTAAACTATAATAGAAAAATCGGCAATTTAAGAGCATGAGTATCAAATAAAAAGTGTATTAATTAATATATTTAATAGATATTCAAAATCAAATTAATGAGGTAGAACTGAACAAGACCCCGTGAATGAATTACTTTAAAATTTGTTTCCGCAGATCACCCCAAACTAAATATTTCTCATACATTTTATTTCTTCAACAATTGAACCATTACAGCCTACAATTAAAAACAAACAAACAAAAAAGCTGACCACAAATGACCACCACTTATTTACTTACTTACTCATCATCACCGACAGGCTACTTTCTCTCGATGACAAACGAGAAACAACACCACGTCCTGAACATCGGCGAATCAGTCATTCTCGAGTGCAACTTCCACGCTGACAGTTACAGCCTCTTCAACAACCCCGTCCTGTGGACGAAGACCCAATTGAACGAGCACACTCCTATGAACCTCCTGGGAAACATCAACGAACCGTTTGCTTCGACGAACCGCTTTGAGGCCTCGTTTACGGCACAAGCGCCCAGATACAAGTTCGAACTGTCCGTGCTTGGTGGGTTTTTTTGTTATTTTAAATATTGATAATTATTTTTGTTATTTTAAATATTGATAATTATTTTTGTTATTTTAAATAATGATAATTATTTTTATTATTTTAAATAATGATAATTATTTTTATTATTTTAAATATTGATAATTATTTTCATTATTTTAAATATTGATAATTATTTTATTATTTTAAATAATGATAATTATTTTCGTTATTTTAAATATTGATAATTATTTTCATTATTTTAAATATTGATAATTATTTTCATTATTTTAAATAATGATAATTATTTTCGTTATTTTAAATATTGATAATTATTTTCATTATTTTTAAATATTGATAATTATTTTCATTATTTTAAATAATGATAATTATTTTCGTTATTTTAAATATTAATAATTATTTTCATTATTTTAAATAATGATGGATAAAGTATTTTGTTAATTATAATCATTATTCACTTGTATTTTGATAGATGAAAATTATACATTATTGAAGAAAATTAAGTTAAACTGTTGATGATCGTTATTAATATTGCTATCTATAATGACAGTTTTTCTTGTTTTAGATAACAAGTAACGAAAATTCGTAGCTAATTACGTAAAAATAAAATTTTCTAAATAGCGGCTTGTTAAACTTCATTATCAAACCAATAAATTTTTTATTTATTTACCATATTTATATTTTTAGACAGATTATTTAACAATAATAAATTAATTATTAATCATGAAAACATTGTTTGCCATGTCTTGTCATATAAGTACACAAAATCCAAATCCAAATAAGTTAAAAATTATCAATTATTATCATTATTATTAATATTATTATTATTATTATTGTTATTGTCATTGTTATTATTATCGTTATTTTTTTAATACATCAAATATTTCTCATATCTCCAAATCGCTTGAAGGACAACAACAATAGCTGGAAGAAAAAAATGCAATAAAAAGACAAATAAAAAGAAATTGTAAACAAAAGAATGCACAAAAGCGAATTGAGTTCAAAAGCAATATGACATACGAACTTGATAAACAATATATCACGTGTTATTGTGACGTCACACTTTCATTTGTGACGTCATTGATCAAAACCCAGAAAAACCACAAAGAGAGAAAGAAGGAAAAGTTGTTGGTTTGGAACGGTTAAAGTCATTTCGATGTTTCCCATTTTAAAATGGTGTTTGATTGATGAACGTTGATTATTTGAAAATGAATGTTTATCAGGTGAGGATGCATCGCGATTAAGTAAAATGGATACGAATCAAATGATGGTTGAAAGGAAATAATAATGATAACTGACGTTATTCCGCAAAAAATTGCAAATAACTGTAAGTTGACTGGTGATAAGTTAACAGTTGAATGGCAATTAGTAAAAGATGAATGGTAATCAATTGAAGATGAATGGTAATCAGTTGAAGATGAATGGTAATTAGTTGAAGATGAATGGTAATCAGTTGAAGATGAATGGTAATCAGTTGAAGATGAATGGCAATCAGTTGAAGATGAATGGTAATTAGTTGAAGATGAATGGTAATCAGTTGAAGATGAATGGTAATCAGTTGAAGATGAATGGTAATCAGTTAAAGATAAATGGTAATTAGTAAAAGATGAATGGTAATCAGTTGAAGATGAATGGTAACCAGTTAAATATCAGCTGTGACTAGGTGAAGAGGAATTATCTGAAAATAAGAATGGCTTGTAATCAACTGAGAATGGATATTTTTTATTGGTTTACAGCAGCTTAAACCTAAGTCACAAAGCCTCAAATATGAAATAAAATTCATCTGATATGAAAATAGCTCTATTTTGTTACCATAAAAAATTTAATTTCTATTAAGAAAATTAAAGAACCGTGCGGGATGGTTTTTTTATGTTTAAATCATTTTCCAGCTTAGTAGGGCTTCACAAGTGCTCAGTAATACCGTGTCTTTTGAACTTTTAATGTTCATTAAGTGCACATGTAGTATGCACACACACACATACACTTACACATAAAAGGTGTATATATAAACCCGTATGCATGTATGTATGTATGTGTCTGTGTGTGTGTTTGTTTGTGTGTGTAAAAGCGAGGTTTACTGTAGGGCTCCCATACACACATTTTACGATAGACTACAAGGGACCACTGAACAAGGCTTCTCCATTTTTGTTAGTTACGTGAGGGAGTCTTGTAATTGTTTGAATTGAGAGAAAAAGCTAAAAAACGAGAAAGAAGCAAACAAAAGTAGAAAAAAAATTTGATAAAAAAATGAAAAACAAGACGAGTGAACGTGAAAGCTTCCGAAGTGAAATGAAGATCAGAAGGAAGTGGATGTGATGTTGCGAAGATGTGTTGATGGTTTTGAAGATGTTGATATGTTGTTGTTGTTGATGTTGATCTTGATTTTGAAAATGTTGATGGTGATGTTGATTGTGATTATATTGTTAAATAAGATGCTGGTAATAAAGACGTTGTTGATTGTGAGTATATTGTCAAAAATGATGTTGTTAAAGATATTGTTGACTGTGATGATATTGTTGTTGAAGGTGATGTTGTTAAAGATGTTGTTAATGATGTTGACGAGAATGTAATTGCTCTGTATAATGATGTCATGTTTGGTGTTATTTTGCGTTTTTTGTGTGGTTCTTTTTTCAGTCTTGTTGCTATTTTTGTTTAAAACGTGTATATTATGTTTGAATGCAATGTGTTATAACATTGCTGTGTTATTGTTTATTCTGTGAAATTGAATTTTAATGAAACAGTGATTTAACTAGATTCAAATTGAGATAATAATGTGTATTCTCTATAACGGACATCTTGTCCCGATATTGCAGCTGAGTTTTAAATTAACATAATTTTCCATATTTCTACCATTGTAAAACCAATTAAACTTTTTTATAAAACATATATAATTTTCCAAGAAAGAAAAATTACTTAAAACTTTAAAGAAAGAGCATGGCAACATTTTTATGTTGAAATTCTTTTGCACATCTTTGCATGCCGTTTCTTTCACAATGAGCAAACAATCTACGAACCTTCTTATAATACAATATGTTTTTCAATTTTAACGCATTTTTCATTTTTCTTTACAAATTTTATACTTATAAACTTCAATTTTATACATTTAATTTTTACATAAAAAAATTATTTTCTGCAATAAACCGACTCAAAAACTGACTTTTTACAAATAAAATCAACTTAATAATTCTTTGATTTTCCATTGCGCAATTATCCTATTTTAATTAAATTTGCTTCAAAACAAGCTTTTATAAACACAAAACCATGCTGAATAATAATAATAATAATAATAATAATAATAATAATAATAATAATAATAATAATAATAATAATAATAATAATAATAATAATAATAATAATAATAATAATAATAATAATAATAATAATAATAATAATAATAATAATAATAATAATAATAATAATAATAATAATAATAATAATAATAATAATAATAATAATAATAATAATAATAATAATAATAATAATAATAATAATAATAATATAATAATATAAAAATAATTTTATAATAGTCCATGTTTTTGTTTTTGTTAATATACCGCTTATTTTTAATATCATCCGTATACATAGCATCATCATCATCGTCGTCGTCATCATCACCACCACCACAACTACCCCCACTATCCTCATCATCGTCATCGGCATCGTCATCGTCATCATCATCATCATCATCATCATCATCATCATCATCATCATCATCATCATCATCATCACCAACGTCACAAATGTTGCCATGTGGTTGTCAATTCATATCAAAGCAGTATGGGAATATAACAATTTATAAACTTCGTGTTTTCATATTCGCAGGAAAGTTGCGATTGAGAACGTGACTCAATCACGATGTCGTTTTTCAAGTACAACTTTCGAATTACCCTAAAAATCACAAACTGTCAAACACGTGACAGAATTCCATATATGGCATGTGGATGGAGGGGGTCTCCAACATTTGTTTTGCATTCCAGCTAGCCGAAGTTGGAAACACTGGACGAAAAATAGCATAAAAATGGATTGCTTTAAAATGTCCGTTTTCAATCAAATTTATCCGACAGAACATCCATAAGATGAATTGTTCTTTCTTGATAATGCCAGCCATACAATGCGCAGGTGGTCAGATAATAAAGGGGAATACTTCTTCAATCAGTGGTGCTGGTTTGAAACGGTGAGAGATTTGTCAAGATGGAATTATACGGAGCGATTTCCTCCTCCAATACTTTTTATAATATTCATTTCACATTCTTTACTCGATCACCTGATATCTATTATTATAAATCACATGTGGTTACATTTCAAATTGAAAAACGGTGCTTGTTTATTGTGCGTTTGTTGTTAGCTTTGTGGATGTTTGTTGTTCTGTGTGTCTGTGATAGCTGGCAAGGAATGTGATGTGTGTTTCTTTATTAATGCATGTGACCCAATTAGGAGACGTCGTAAGACGTGTTGCAAAGAAAGTCAAGATTATGCAATATGCAATATGCATCAAATATGCAATATGCATCAAATATGAAATATGCATAAAATATGCAATATGCATCAAACGGAAAACAAACGGACAGAAACACCTATAATAACAAACACGTCCAACTAAAAGCACTCGCACATGCCACACATACAGACCATACATCATACACTGGAACATAAACGCACTAAAACAACCATTTAAGCATAGACACTCAGATACATACTTACACTTACACACAAGCATGTAAACACACAAACATACTTATCTACACTCACACTCAAGCGTAGACACACACACGCAAACCTACACTCATGGATACACACACACAAACATTCTCTTTTAATAAGCACTTGGAAAGAGACGCCCAGCGGAAGGTACACCTGGATACAAGCAGCAGTACGAGCGCTTAATGAATAAAAAACAACCGGTCCCATTTGCATAATTGTCCCCCGGCCCCTCTGACGGCCACGAAGAAAATAAATTAAGCGTGTGAAGTGTGAGGGGCCCTGATATATTTCGTGTCTTTAATGCATTCAATTCCTGCTTGCCCCCCCTACTCTGCACCGCCCATATTTTTCTTTTGTTGTTGTTCGTTTCCACACTCTTTCCTGTCCATTAGTTGTTCTAGTAGAGGTGAAGGTGTGCAGGCGGAAAATGGGGTTGAAATGGGTGGGTGAGTAGCCCATTGTCGCTAAAATGATGGGATTCGTGTGCGGGAATGTTAGTTTTGAGGGTGAAAGAAAGGTGGATAAATGGATGGATGGATGGATTGATGGATGGAGATGGTGCAATGGTGGAGAAACAAAGTTGATGCTAGAAAAATTATGACAGATGAAAAAAATAAGAAGAGAAAGAGTAAGAGAAAGAAAAAGAAAAAGAAAAAAGAAAAAGAGAGAGAGAGAGAGAAAAGGGGAAAGATAGAGAAAGAGAGAAATAAATAAAGAGATAAAGAAAGAGAAAGAGAGACAGAGAAAGAAAAAGAAAAAGAGAAAAAAAGAAAGCGAGAAAATAATAAGAGAAAGTAAAAAAGAGATGATAAACAGACCACCTGTGGCGTGTTTGTTAATGACAGTACTGTACGTGACACAAATATGTACGTGACACCAATATGACGTCACACACTCACCTAGAAGGACACCGCGGGACTGTTTTTATTATCGCGACATGCATTTTTAAACTTTTCCAAACCACACCACCACCCCCTCTCCACCACGTTTTCAACCCCCCCCCCATCCCAGCCATCCCCCTCACCCTCCCTTGCAAGCATTCTGACAACATCGACGTTAAGGAATGATGAATGTTCGTAGAGCTGTAATTTTTCAAACGGCGTTGAAGTCTTCAACTTATCTTTTATCTTTCCAGTTTCAATTCTTTTTGAATGAAAATAAAAATGGAATATTTATTTTTAAAGTTGAAACAATTTTTTTTTTTCAAAATTTCTGTTTTTGTACTGAGCTTAAAGATAAATTATACAAAAATATATTTTTTAAATCGTATAATTAATCTTATATAGGTACTTAAGAAAAAATTAATTAAAAACTTGACTGACTATTATATTTCTGCCCGGAAGTAAATAACGTGAAAGAGTGTAAAACTATTTTTAAATAAAATTGATTTAGAAAAAAAATTAAAAATAAATTTTTGTTTTAGAAATAAAATTATTTTAAATAAAAAAATAGAAATTCAATACAAGTTGAATAAATTTTATTGTAATTCATTTAATGTATTTGTTTGTTTAAAAAATTTGTTCCATTATCGCTGAATTCAGTTTTATTTAATAGGTGATTTTTGTTACATTTATTTAATTAGTGATTTTTGTTACATTTAGGAGACAAAGTTGTTTTAAAATCTGTTTCACAATCAAGTTTTTAAACTTCATTTAAATTGGTTAATTATATAATTATACTAATCTGATTTTATGAATAAATAAAAATTCTTTTATATAAAAAACATTAAAATAACAAAAAAACGTAAAATCAACTAGAAGAGATAAAAGAGAATTTATTGTAATTGATTCTTTAAAATGTATGAGCGATAAAACAAGAGTGGAATAAATGAACGACAGTAGATAAAGAGTCTTCACAGATGAGAGAACTTTCCTTACAGTCTACTGACCACTCCCTTGGTATTATTCTCCTTCTCGACGTTTCCACTCTTATCGTACCCAGTTTTCCTCCTCTCTCCCTATCTCTCCTCCTCTCTCCCTCTCTCTCGAAAGTGGATGACCGTTCATAAAATAGTTCTAACAGCTTGGTGGTTATTTAATAACTTGCATTTGTTTAAAAAGGATCCGAATTAAATTATATGGTTATATTATTGATGTTAGATGTATTATTTTTAGTTTAATTTTAATTTTTACAATCATCATCATTCATCATCTTCATCCTTACCATCATCATTATAAACTGAATCATTATTGTCATCAAAACCTCACCATCATCATCACCAACTTAATCATCATTACCACCACCATCACCACCAACGTCGTCGTCATCATCATCATCATCATCATCATCATCATCATCATCATCATCATCATCATCATCATCATCATCGTCGTCGTCGTCGTCGTCGTCGTCGTCGTCGTTGTCGTCGTCGTCATCGTCATAGTCATAATCATCGTCGTCGTCGTTGTCGTCATCGTCATAATCATAATCATCGCGTCGTTTTCGTCATCATCGATTATATTGTTTAAATACGTATATACGTCTCTAAGCTGGATGATGTTCATAAGCGCTGATCTCATTTAGACTGTTTCGTCACCTTGCTTAGTTAAATCTTTCTAATCGCAACAATAAGTCTGTTTTGTCGACTATTATGTTAATAAACTCATCATTAAGTTCTAAAATATTATCAAGTCTAACAGCTTATACAGTCCTTCTTAGTGTTTATAGATGAAACTCGCTCAGCAGGTGTGCGTTTCAGTTTATTCTTATTTGTTTGCATTGCGCTCGTCGGAGGTGTTTCTTCAAAGTTGTTCTTAGCAGTTACCGTTCTAAACGTTTTTCAAATAAATTATAGTTTGTTGTTTTGACTTCAAAAAGTTTTCATGAGCACTAATTTAATTATTTATTCAATTTTAATTAGGATGTTTTACTTATGAAATAACATTTTTATTTATTTATTATTTATTTATTAAATAACACTTTGATCTAAAGTTCTGTTTTAGACACAGAGAGTGTTTTTAAACTTTGTATAAGTAGGTGAGAGCGGCAGACGATGTTTAGTGTGGTTGTGTGAGTGTGTGTGTGTCTGTTTTTGTGTTTGTATGTGTGTGTTTGTGTGTGTTTGTTTGTGTGTGTGTGTGTGTTGATAGCGATGTTTCATAGAGAGATTGATTGTTTTCAGCAGATCAATATGTTTGTCGTAAAATTATCGAAATAAAAGAAGAAAATCAGAAAACTCAGTTCATCGACAGGGCCGGTGTTGTGCATTTTAAGTGTTTTGCACCAAAATATTCTCATCAAGATTCGAACCACGTACCATCTAATATCATTTCTAACAATTCATAACGGAAAACGATAAGCTGCAAGAAGTTTTAAAATAAAATTTTGAGATAATTTCTTAAAGATAATTTATGCTTTTTATTATGCACTTTTTGTAATTTTGAATATCCAAATGGAAAACAGGTTTAGCATAATTGAAAGTTTAAGAATGCAGTTATTATTTAGCGGTGCTGTAAAGTAAAAAAAAATAATTAATTCATTTTATAACACAGGGATTATTGTTATTATTATAAGAAAAATTTTTTAATTGCTAAATTAGGTATAATAATAATAATAATTCAGGTCAACAGGGCAAAAAATGTTAATTATTAATTATTTATATTAATGTACTTTTGTTTTAATTTGAATAAAAAATTTAAATAATGTTTATTTTGTTTTTGTTTCATTTGTTTTTTTTTAATTTTTATTATTTTAATTTAGGATTTTGTGGGTTTATTGCGGATTGTGTGATTGACGTGGCGTTGAGATTCTCACATCCGGGCTTTTTTGTTCGAAGAAATTCCGTTCGATGGTTTTTTTAGTTTTATTTTCGTTTATAAGCACATAGTGATTTGAATTTATAAACATAAGAAAAAAGTTCAAAAGATTTAGTTTTTTTTTGAAAAAACTTTGAAATTTTGAAAACGAAATGCCATCAGCGTCGTCGTCGTCATCCTCATCATCACCATCGTCGTCGTCATCATCATCATCGTCGTCATCACTAGCATCATCACCATCACCATCGTCATCATCATCATAATCACCATTGTCATCACTAGCATCATCATCATAATCACCATTGTCATCACTAGCATCATCATCATTACTATGTCAATGTTAATCAATTATGTTATAATCATCTTTTAGTAATTTAGTGGATTTTTGTTTTCATTTTTACACAACACACTTTTTTTCTCTCGTCCATGTAAACAACTTCCTCTACGTGGTTTTAGTTTCTTACTGTAATGTTTAGAGTTTTAAACGTCTTAGTTTTTGTTTGGGTTAAGCCATAAGCTTGTTAGTCGAATTGGCATCTTTTTGGTATCGCTGTGTTCAAAGACCTAGTTTTGCAAACTAACAAGTCTACATAGAAATAATTTCATCTATTGTTCATTTCAATTGGCTAAAACACTAAATCGGTTGTGTGTACTTAAAGGTTCCTGCATCTTCATTATCTATTGACCAAACTTTTCAAGAATGGTTTTATATCTTTTCAACCACAATACTTTTGACTTGCTGTCTCACAGCAGGTTATAATATTTTAATATTATCCTAAACAACAGCGCTAATAGACTGCAGGGTCTATATTTCTTTATCTGTTACTAAACCAAGCCTTGTATGAATATCATCCAGCTATTGTTTACTGAGTTTAATTGACTTTCATTACCGTTATTTTAATTCATCATAATCATGCTCAGATAAATGTTCGGTTGGCAAGTTCGCCGAAACTATCGTCGGTGTTTGTTTTAAATCAATCAATATGCGCAACCCTATTTGATCTAAAAGATCCAGAAAATACTAAAAAAAGTAGAGATAATCTCGGATGATGTCATAAAAACCGGAAGACCTGTGCGAATAGAAAAAAATAGTTTGACGGAACATAAGAGTGTGGGACTTTTATTTTTACAAATTCTGTCAGTCGTAGAAACATATAAAATGAACGTCCCACTTTTTAAATGTTTTTATTTAACTTCACTTTTTCTCTGTTTGTTTGTTTGTTTGTTGGTTTGTCTGTGGTGGTCAAATCTTAAAAAACAAAAATTCACCCACTTTTCAACCACATAGAGCTCTAAAACTTTCAAGAAAGCTTTATTCTGGATAACAATACATGAATTAAATGTTTCCGACATGAATTAGGACTTAAATCAATTAAAATTAATCAAATCAAATTAATTCCTGCCATCTAGCGACTGTAATAAGTTGTTTATGTATAAGTTGCCAGAGGTCCAAAATACTTAAACGGTACGGATGTTTATTTATAAGTCGCCAGAGGTCCAAAATAATTAACAAGATTGAGCGTAACGGCTGTTTTCGATTCAAAAATTTTAGTTCATTGACTCAGATAGAGAAGCAAATAAAAGCATTAAAAAAATTATTTTTTATCTTTACTTGTTTTATATTTCGTCAAACTATTTAAAAAATAGTATCCAATTTCAATGAGCTATATTTATGTTATATTTATACTTTTGTACACATTAATGATTATATGTTTAAAACCTGTACTTCCTAACAGGTGATGGTTATTGGTGGTCCTGCTTTATTTGCCGCTTTTGACATCATCGACCATATAACTTATAGGACACTACTTAAAGATACCATTATATATTTCATTTTTAAAGAGTCTTCTTCTACAATCCAACCAAAAAACACATTTAAATCTACGTAATTTTCGTGCAATAACCTCCAGTTCAAAATTGCTAAAACTGAAATGTATTTCCTTGGGTCATTTCATCACATCAACTCACATATTTCATCAATACGACTGGGATCGGAATATGAAAATATATCACCCATCAAACATCTGTGGGTCTCTTTAGACAGCAAATTTACATTTTCGAACTCTAGTATACTTTTGTTCAACATATATCCAGTAAAACGTTATTTTAACAATAAACTCACGTTAAAAACCAATAAAAACAAACCAATTTCACGTTTTATTTAATTTTGTTAAATAACTTTTTAAAACATATTAAACTATCAAACGATACAAACTCAAATAGCAAGTTTGAGAGAAAAAATAGGAAGTTTGTGTGGTTTGTCAGCAGGATTGTATTGCAAAGTTCTCATTGGTGCCTCAACATATACTACATTTTATCCGCTATAAAGTCTGTCTATGAATATAATCAAACAACATCCAATCATGACTTTCAATTGAGCTCCACGTTTAACATGAAAATGTAACTAGTAGTGCTGATCACTGGGTCAGCTAGAAGAACTTGAAACTGTTCTAAAGATATCATAATTGAAAATTTAGCTATAGTCTAATAGTTATATTTATAAAATGATCATAATAATAATAATAATAATAATAATAATAATAATAATAATAATAATAATAATAATAATAATAATAATAATAATAATAATAATAATAATAATAATAATAATAATAATAATAATAATAATAATAATAATAATAATAATAATAATAATAATAATAATAATAATAATAATAATAATAATAATGATAATAATAATGATAATGATAATGATAATGATAATGATAATGATAATGATAATGATAATGATAATGATAATGATAATGATAATAATAATGATAATAATAATAATAATAATAATAATAATAATAATAATAATAATAATAATAATAATAATAATAATAATAATAATAATAATAATAATAATAATAATAATAATAATAATAATAATAATAATAATAATAATAATAATACTGATAATAATAATTTTTATTTTGCGGTTTTATTATTCTTAATAAGGTTTTATTTCCTCTTCAGTGTGTTTTTCAACCTGTGTTTCCAGTAAGTTCATCTAAATGACATCTTTTTCATATTAAACCACTCCAGATTCATACTTATTTTATCCATTAAATTGAAATAAAACTTAATTTCTGAGAAAAACGGAAATGTTTATTTCCGGAGATTTGCATTGTTTGTTTTCCGTTTTATATCAGCAGCATTGTTTTTAAATATTTCATTCCATGCTGCATCATATCAGCTAGATTGTTTGTATTTATTCCATAATGCATCAAATCAGCTGCATTGGTGGTATTGCATTCCATAATGCATCAAATTAGCTGCATTGTTGGTATTGCATTCCATAATGCATCATATCAGCTGCATTGTTGGTATTTATTCCATAATGCATCAAATTAGCTGCATTGTTGGTATTGCATTCCATAATGCATCGTATCAGCTGCATTGTTGGTATTTATTCCATAATGCATCAAATTAGCTGCATTGTTGGTATTGCATTCCATAATGCATCGTATCAGCTGCATTGTTGGTATTTATTCCATAATGCATCAAATTAGCTGCATTGTTGGTATTGCATTCCATAATGCATCATATCAGCTGCACTGTTTGTATTTTATTCCATAATGCATCAAATCAGCTGCATTGGCGGTATTGTATTCCTTAATGCATCGTATCAGCTGCATTGTTTGTATTGCATTCCATAATGCATCATATCAGTTGCATTGTTTGTATTGCATTCCATAATGCATCATATCAGCTGCATTGTTTGTATTTTATTCCATAATGCATCAAATCAGCTGCATTGGCGGTATTGTATTCCTTAATGCATCGTATCAGCTGCATTGTTTGTATTGCATTCCATAATGCATCATATCAGTTGCATTGTTTGTATTGCATTCCATAATGCATCATATCAGCTGCATTGTTTGTATTTTATTCCATAATGCATCAAATCAGCTGCATTGGCGGTATTGTATTCCTTAATGCATCGTATCAGCTGCATTGTTTGTATTGCATTCCATAATGCATCATATCAGCTGCATTGTTTGTATTTTATTCCGTACTTCATTAATTTGATTTTTGATCTAAAAAATTATATAGTTCAATTTTACTGAAAACATCAAAAAGAACTGAAAAGCCATCAAGTACGAAAAAACTTTTCTCAAAAGTTTTTTTTCTAGTTTTATTTTATTATTATCATTCTTGTAATTGATTTTATGCAAACAAGGTTGACAGCGTTTTTTGTTGAAATACAGCCCTGCCAAGTTTCTTTTGTGCTAAAAAATAATTAGCAGTCTATGTTTGGTGTAATGGAATTTTAATTCGAATATCCTCAACATCCATTTTCAAAACAGATAATATTAACAATGCATAATTTTTAATTTCCTGTTTCATAAAAAAACTTTTCCATAACATTTCACAAAGCATCCTCATCCTCATTATCATCGTCATCGCCGTTTTTGTCATCATCATCATCACTACCATTAACACCACCACCACCATCGTCACCACTACCACTATCATCATCACCACCACCATTATCATCATCACCACCACCATCATCATCAGTTGCACCTGTCACGATCCGACAGCAAGTATTGCTATACGTTTTGCATGACATCACTGACATTTGACATTGACATACAACCATTTTGTTTTTCTTCCATCTCCATCTTCTTCCTCCTCATCTTCCAATGCGACAGACGTTACAGCACTGGACAGTGGCAACTACACTTGTGAAGTAAAAGGACACAATTCTACAATTCTCGGTTACACAATCCATTACGTTTTCGTGAGAAGTAAGTTCCTTTCTATTAATTGTTAATTATTAAAAATATAAAATGATAATAATAAAAATAATAGAATATGTATTATTATTATTATTATTTTTATTATTATTATTATTATTATTATTATTATTATTATTATTATTATTATTATTATTATTATTATTATTATTATTATTATTATTATTATTATTATTATTATTATTATTATTATTATTATTGTTATTATTATTATTATTATTATTATTATTATTATTATTATTATTATTATTATTATTATTATTATTATTATTATTATTATTATTATTATTATTATTATTATTATTATTATTATTATTATTATTATTATTATTATTATTATTATTATTATTATTGTTATTGCTCTACTTTAATAGTAATATATTCATTATTATAAATAAGCGTTAATCCCCAAACTCATAATAATTCCTTTCCATGGAAATGATGGACGACTGCGTTTTTTGTGAAGTTGTAGGCTTTCTTCTGGTGCTTTTTTAAAGTACATGCAATGGATTTTATCTCCGCGTTTAGTGTTCACGATGAAGACGATGATGATGATGATGATGATGATGATGATGATGATGATGATGATGATGATGATGATGATGATGATGATGATGATGATGATGATGATGATGATGATGATGATGATGATGATGATGATGATGATGATGATGATGATGATGATGATGATGATGATGATGATGATGATGATGATGATGATGATGATGATGATGATGATGATGATGATGATGATGATGATGATGATGATGATGATGATGATGATGATGATGATGATGATGATGATGATGATGATGATGATGATGATGATGATGATGATGATGATGATGATGATGATGATGGTGATGATGATGATGATGACAATGATAATGACAATGACGATGATGTTTGTGGTGGTGATGATGATGATGATGATGATGACAGAGATGACGAATGCCTGGTCTGGTCGACATGCCTTGTTCAGCATTAATACCAGTAGTCGAATTACATCATCGTTATCCATTTCTCGGAATTTTACAAATGCTTGTCATCCATAAAGACTGTCTTAATCTGAAGGGCAGTGCTGATGATGATGCTGACGATGATTGAATGCTGTTCGTGATGACGAGAAAGTTTCATTTCGAAATCCAGATATGAATTATTCATGAGCGATATTAAAATTATGAATATTTATTCGAAAAACAAATCGAAGAAAATTATCTGCTTATTTTCAGGTCACGTGACGAACGTTTTACTGGTGCACAACAACGATCCTCCGATCGGTGTGGATCCTGGCAGTTTGACGCTGATAGAAGGCAAGCCGGTTCGCATCAAGTGCATTGTAGTCGGCGGCTACCCGGCTCCATCAGTCGACTTAGCCGTTGGTAGCCGTGACGTCACAACGGCTTTTCATTTTCGCTCGAATCCAACGATGAGTGGAAAGCACGGCATGAGACTTGTGACGTACCGCAGTGAGAGATGGTCAGATGATATCAAGTATGTTGATGGTTATCTCTGAGAAAAAAAGTTTTTTTTTTAATTTTAAATTTTGTTTTTTTATATTTTATTTCGTTTTATAATAATGACTTTGTTTTCAAAAGTTGTGTGAAAAAATTCAATTTGCTTTGCCGAAAATTGGTGCGTGGGCATTTTTTTTCCAAAATTGCTTCAGGAAAGTTTTAAAACTTTAAATTTTTCCTTTGAAATAAGGCTTGAAATTTTTTTTTATTGAAATTAAAAAATTTCAATAACCCATGAGGTAACAAAATGAGACATCTTGCGTTCCTATATTTATCACTTGGAATAAAAAATATCATTAGAAAGCAATAGTTTAAAAAAGGTATAGTTTTTAGATAAAAAGAAATGACAATTTAAAAAAGAAAGAAAAAATAAATAAATAGATGAAACAAAGAATTAAAATAGAAAAAGAGAAACAAAGGAAGTACAACAGAGATTGAGAAATACACACAAAGATATAAAGAATTATTCATAAGAGGAAGAGCAGTGATCATTTCAGAGATGGGAAAAGATGGGACAAATTTGACGGAAGCATTCTGACAGGATAGTAATTGTACTATGACGTATCTCTCGTCTCTTGTCACGCAGATTTTCTACATTTTCGTTATCATTCATGTTAACTTTTTTTACGGCTTACTTGTTACATTTATATCACCAACATGTGTCATTTTTAAATTCGTGACACCAACATATGTCATTTGTCCTGTTTAGACATTGTTTTATAGTTTTTGGTTTTCTTATTTTTGCGAACGTATTTATACTTTTTATTTTTGCGACTTTTTCGAGTAATATTTTATAACGTGGAGCAGAGGTGTTCATAGGTCTATCTTGAGCAACCCAACCCACCAACTGACATATCCCACCCCAAAATGAAAATTCCTGATCCAACCCAACCCAATCCAGCAACAACAAAAATTCTGAAAACATGTATCCTAGCATAAACAGTTTTTTACGTGTTCCAAAAATAATTATTCAAGTGAAAAAAGTTTACACAATTTTATAACATATGTTTCCGAAGGCAAAAGTTATGCCAACTTTATATTTACATTTTTTAATTAACTTATATTGACTTCGTTGCCGGTTTTGTTTGCTTACTGTTTTGCAAACCTTGAAAGTGAAAATTAACTAACTTCTTTCCATCCAATCAAGCTGAAATTTGAAAAAATACGCTCGCTCTTCCTGGCAATGAATTGTAATAAAGTAAAACATATTTTTAATTAAAAATAATAACTATTTTTGTTTCAAAAGAAATCAAACACTACTAGACAGTAGTTTATAATTATAAATTGGAAAATATCCTTTTAAAATTTTTTTTGCAATATATGAAAAGCATGCAATCTCTGAAACTTAAAAGATTTGTAAAAAAAAACTAGTTTTTGATATAGAATGAAAAATGTTAGTAGTTTTTCAGGTTTTTTTGTCTGTTTTTTTTCCAAAAAAAAGAATTATCTTATCAATATAAATGCAAAACTGTGTTTTGCTCAAATTTTCAAATTGTAATAAAATCTAATTTTTTTTGGCAACGCAATAGATTAAGCGGTGTTTTGTCGCTACTAACGCTTAACTCGTTTAAAAACTATACAGACAAGTTCCTTTACAAAATTGAAGACATTCAATTGCTTTGATAAATATGATTTTATTTTATAAAATCAAACAACACAGTACTTTAGAAAAATTAACTTTGAACAATTGACTTTTGTAATGACTATATTCGTAAATTTGTTTGCATCATTTCTACAAATAAAAATTACTTTTTACCCAAGACACCTCTATCTTATGTCAGATTTAAGCTTAAACGTACTTAGCTTTACCGTGACGGGCACTAGCGGTTCGCGTGTGTCCAGTCATAGTTCATGTCCGGAGCATTCATTTATGTCCATAGCACGGTTTTTACTATAATATAAATTGTATTAATTAATCCTCTCAATTAACAATACAACATAACTTAGAGAACGCGCAACAATTTTTCTGAAAACCCAAACAGTGATGCGAAATCAAGAAATTTCACATTTCTGACAAATGTGTCATTCTGCACATGTTTATTTAAATGCTCATATGCAAGATTTGGTGTGTATATGAAATTAATTAGCATGGTTTTATTATTGCTGAAATAATCAGAACTATAAAACTATAGAACTGGACGCTGAAGTACAAACAACGATTCCACGATGAAACAGAGCAAGATGAAACATAACATGATGAAACAGAGCAAGATGAAACATAACATGATGAAACAGAACATGATGAAACATAACATGATAAAACATAACATGATGAAACATAACATGATGAAACAGAGCAAGATGAAACATAACATGATAAAACAGAACATGATGAAACATAACATGATAAAGCAGAACATAATGACACATAACAGTAAAGAAACAAAACAGTGAGTGCCTTTTTTCTTTACTGTTCTGTTTTATCTGATTACCGCGAACAGCGCTTAAAAGAAAAAATAAATAGTAGAAATTCACCCGCTTCAAGCAAAACGGTGAAATTCAAAAAGTTTGATATATATTCTATTCTATTGTTGTGGTATTGCAAATTGAAACCGTTTTTTCTACGCTGTATATCTGATTTCAACCAATAACAGAGCAACACAAGTTGAACTTCATTAAAAAATCTATAATTTGACGGCTGTTTTAATGTTGTTTTACCCGGCCTTTGAACAAACAGTTGCCTTTTTCAAACTATAATTGCTTATTCACTAAGATAAGTCTGGGTGAAGTGAAAAAAAACGATATATTGCTGTGGGATTACGTTTAAACAAAAAACCTTTTTTGAATTTTATTTTATAGGCACTTTTGGTCTAGAAATAAACCTATAACCTGTGAGTGCTTGTGGTTTGAAAATTCAAAATTCAACCTATCATCTAGATTTGTTTTCGACAAGTGCAGTAATTAAAAACAAATGATTGTGCCAACATGCCATGTTAAAAAATTTTAGAATATCATTCACTTGAAAATTAAAAACTGGTAATTTGAATGCCCAGCATACATTTTGTGTAGTTTTGGATTGCTGCCAAACGGAATACCGGTTGAAGAATACATGATGGACGAAACCGAAACCAAACCAAAAGTTGAAAGTTTAATTAAGTTTAAGTTAATTTCATTCAATTCCTAAAACAACTGCTCGGTCAATTTTTCTAAAAAATATTAATATAAACGAAAACAATTATTTTTTATGAGGCAAACCTAATTAGCATTTTTTCAAAAAACGTAAATAACACGTGGTAGTAAAATTTAAATTATCATATTCGTTCTCAAATTTTACTGCTTCCAAAATTTGTTTAGACTCCAACGAAATTGCTACCCAAGGCCGCCAACTTTTTCCCACGTTACCTTGTAATCAACTTGCAACACAAAAGACTTTAAGATTTACTATTTATTTCAACAACTTGTAGCATTAGGAAAAACAATATTATCTGCCATGATAATTATTTCTTCCTATTTATAAAGTTGTCTTCATCTTCCACATAATTTCATTTTCCATGGAACTGCAAAATTTTATTTAATAAACTATGTACACAACTTTAAACATTTTAATTGTTATTCTGTAGATTTATGTGAAGTCGAAAAACAGTGTTTTCTTAAAACGAACAATGATCCGAAACGGATTAAGACAATGGTCAAAAAAGTTTTATAACTTACGTTTCATATCTGTATAGTGAATACATCTTGATTTATTCAGGATCAGTTAATTTTATTCAATTAATTATCATAAGCGCGTTGGCAGTAAAACGCCACAATCAATCCAGTTCTAACAAAAACACCACTGTTCATTATAATCGGATTTGTTTAAAATAAACACATCCGACAAGTTTTTCGTTTGCTTAGCAGTATATGACCATTCATTGTATGGTACTGCGATAATAAGAGAACGATTTGTTGATATAAAATGAATGAAATTTACAAGAGTAAAACGTTTTTATAATTGATTTGAAAAAACAATAAAAAATAATAGACAAAGAAACGTGGAGCGCAATCGCTGCAAAGAAGAGCTTTCCAAACTTTTATTTTTTAGAATTTGGTTGGTACTTTTTAGAGCATTTTCTGGAAGCTCGTTTTAATTTTTTCAAATTTAAAATAAAAGCAGAAGATAACCGGGAGATAATTATCAATTCGAAAAGTTTTAAAAAAAAGCTGCGAACGAACACACAATGCAATAAAGTAAAGATATAACCGTAAATAATAGGAGACCGCTAACGCTAAGCAAAATTGATTCAGTTTTCTACAGTTATATATTGCTATATATACCTTACCCCTCATCGATAATTATTACTTAATCGGCAATTTTTCTAGATACCATCTGCTACCTAATAATTCAACAAAAACGTTATCTCTCAGACTAGATTCAATTTCGTTCGTTTTTATCAAATGTGCTGCAATCTTGTCACGTCATATATGAATTGAACATTTGAGCGGAGACGACGTTGAAGTTAATAATTTAATAATCGATGGTTAAAAGCAGCGGTAGAAATTTTTTTATCATATTTCTAAAACTAAAAAATATTTTTTTAATAAATTTATATTTTGATTTTTTTACAAATTTAAAAGTCGACCCAACCCAACCCAAACCACGTAGAGTCAGCCCAAAGTAGGTCGGGTCGGGTCACGAAATGAAAAGCGGTAATACTTCGGGTCGGGTCCTGAAAACATAACCAATGGACAACTGTGGTGTATATTCGACCAAATGATGAAACATCAGCTTGAAATTTTGAGGTCGATCAAAACATTGCACGGCTGAATCTCTTGAAATCAGGTCGCAGCTTGTATTTGTAACGACCAATAAAAAAACGTTGATACCATTTAAAAAAAAAAACGCTTCACTTCTAATTTAAACCTGAAATTAAATTTGAAATAAAACAATCTATTTCATACTCAGTGACACACATATGCATAAGAGAAACTTCCTTGGTCAGCTATCATAGACACACGTGACAAGGTCATTGCCAAAAGGCATTATATAAGTTATTGTGACAAGCGAACGCAGTCATGAATCACTATTTCGTGACATTAGTTTCACCCATAACTCATTTGAACGTTAACTCTGGTTAAGGAGCACAGACTGAACTTAAGTTGATCTTTATGTGGTTTCGTTTGTTTATGCGAATTTAAGTATGTGTGTGCATGTGAAATATAGATATATAGAGATTTAAATGTGTATTGTCGTAAACATGTGTTATTTTATGTTCAAAAGTACAAACTAATAGTTCATTTACGTATACAAGTTAACATATTATATTAGATTTTTTTAATCTAAATCTATTAGTCTATCAATCACTACTATTTCTAAAACGCTTTTTAAGACGAAGCGTGCAAAAACGCTCGTCTACAAAACTTTCTGAAAGTGAAGGCCATCAGCCGATGGCATAAACAATCAATTTGAAGTAGGATCCTATGGATGTCGTTTGCCAAAACTGGTCAGTAAGTCCGCAGTAAAACTAGTAAGAAAACAGAAAATAAATGTCTTTCGTTTTCATAACTCATGCACGACGCTTAGAAACTTTGACAGATTTAGCAACCTACCGGCATAGTAAACTCAGTCGCATGATAAACACAAACGTTTGAGTTTCCAGATTTTAAATCGTTCAGAAACTACATGATAAGTGGAAGAAAACCCAGAGATCAAGAGTTGACGGTCACCAAGGCTTTCTGAAATGATGTTCATTGGGCAAATAGACGTTGTTTCTAATTGGTGTATTTATATAAACATTTATATATATATATATATATATATAAATATATATATATATATATATATATATATATATATATATATATATATATATATATATATATATATATATATATATATATATATATGCAGTATTATCCCGCTATAACGTACCAACTCCGTCGTGCTTTGCAAACCAGTCCCAAGCCTGGATAAAGAAGAAAGGACAGTTAAAAAGATCAAATATGATCTACGACAGGAAGTACTTAGGTGCTTCCTACAAACAGCCATTTCAGTCTTGAAACACCTGGTGTATAGGACTATAAACTATTATAAAAAAAAACGAAAAAAGCTATGGCGTAGTTCAAGGAACCCAAGAAATGGGTTACGTTATATTACATCCAGGGTGTAAGAAAAATCAAAAAGTTATTATAGAAATACGAATTTAATTTATTGTACATGTAACGCCAGTGAGACAGTAAAAAGTGCAGTATTATGGTCTAAAATATATCCTACTTTCTTCTGACCGAGGGGCTGGCCACTTCCAGATGGGTGTACAAAGCAAAAATTCCAAAACATTCCTTAGATCCGAATCAGCAGACACAATGAAAAATAGCAGCTTAAGAAAAATGTGAAAAAAAGTCGCAAATGCTGTTTTTGTAACCAAAGTTCAAAGGCTGCAAAGTGATATGTCTTTTCCCTGCAAAGGATGCATGCACTTTTTTCCACCTTAGGTGGCTACGGGCCTGCGTGTAAGATGAAAGTAGACGATAATTTGCGCCATCCAATCGACATTGCCATATTTCAAAATTTTGTTGTGCGTAAAATACCTTCGAGTTTTTGTTTAAAAATGTTTAATAATTTTCGGAATTTTTCCATATTTTTGAAATATCTAGAATTTTTTCAAATTATTCTGGAATTTTTTCTTAAATTGCAAGGGTGTACGAGAAATTTTTGAATGGACAACCCCTCGTTTCCAACTAGTAGTCAACTGACTGGGATGATTTGTGATTTAACCTAGACAAACCCTTTATTTAGAGTGTCTTGATAATGTTAATAACTGAATGGTCCGATCATTATGCTTTCTTATGTTTGTGCAACGTTGTTGTTATGAATTCATTTTTTATGCAAACATTTGTTTATATGTGTAAAGTAAGTGTGTATGTAAGTGTGTATGTAGGTGTGTATGTAAGTGTGTATGTAGGTGTAAGGCCAGCTCCTCAGTGTAACATTAAGTATTCATGTTTGCTCTGTTGAACCTGTGCGTGTTCACACATGCGCGTGCGACTTCAAATTGCTTCAACCACTTCCCCAAACAGCCTCCAACAAAGATTTAAGATTCCACTGGTGACCAACAATTGTCTGAGAAATGTTTAGTTTTAGAGCTACAATCCTGTTAAACGCACGCAATTGTTTGCGATCACGTGTTTCCGTTGTCTGAGTGAGGGAATGTGTGCGTTTCTCACAATGGCGCGCATAAAACTTACGAGAAAATGTTTCCTATGTGCGTCGCTTTTAATTATATCTTCTTCACGTGGGTTTTTTACGCGGAAAAACCACTCGAAATAGAAATAACAACCAATAAAAATATAGAAGGATGAATTATGATAAATATTCTTATTTTATTGTTGTAACTCTATAACTTTTTCACAAAATATTTGTCACCTCAAATACAGTATTTTCTATGTGACCAAGCTCTTGAATAAATATAACTAGAAATCTTTGAAGAATAAACGCACTAAAATTGAAATTTAAAGTCATATAATAAATAATATAACCAAACAAGTACCTATTGTACTTAAATAACCATTTTAGTGAGTCATGAGTAATACAACTACTCTGAAATAACCGCTTAAATAATATATATATATTAAAAATATTGCAAATGATGTAGCGATATTGTAATAGGTGACCACGTGATCGTGGTTATAAATACAATATGCTAAAAACTAAAAAGTTCCCAATTTTAAACAAACAAACAAGTTGAAAACAAGCAGAAATTAAAATCTCGTGAATTTCAGATTATCAGCACATGACGATGGTTCAACTCTCAACTGTTCATCCACAGTGCCTGGCTTAGATCCAATCAGAAGACACGTTCGACTTGACATACATTGTAAGTCGACAATTTTACATTTTTTAAATTCAGAGTTACAAATACATATTTATATAAAATAGTTTAGTTACTGAAAATCAAAAATTATTATTTAATTAGGATATAAAAATACTTTAAAATAATCTTTAACAACTAATAAAGTTTGTTTTTGTTAAAAAAGCGTTAATGGAAATCCTACTATAAATGTTGCCTTTCTAGTTTTCTAGGACTGTCTAGCATTTTTGAACCAGTCTTTATACGTATAATTAAGTTTCTAAGTACCTACCTGTGATTTTGCAAGGTTGTCAAATTGAACAAGATTGTTGATCACAAAACTCTGAGCAAACGAAATTGAAACCACAACTGTCATTGACTGTGAAAAACGATGTGTCTATTCCAGAAATACCGTTCATTCTATAAAATATCAAATTTAGTCAACTCCAGTTTCTAATGAAGTTGCCTTTTGCTGTTTTCATGAACATGGCTTAAAGTCGATTCTCGAAAGAGTATAGAATCAATTTTTGAAATTGTTATTGTTTTCCATGAGCAATGCGGCTTGCTCGTCAGATGGAAACTTTAAAAAACTGCTCTGACACCCGATTGGAACACTAAAAACAAAGCTTAAAAATTTACATGAATTTTCAATAAGGGGATTAGGAAACGTCAAACTGCAATATGCTTAGTTGCAAAACTTCAGGATCGTGATTTTAGAGAATGTTGTTATCTGATAGCTGAATGAATAGCTGAAATGAAAGATATCATTTCAACTTAACCATTTATAACGATAATCGGTCAAAGTCGGCTATTGTAGTTAGAGATATAAATAAATGTTTATTGATTGCTAAATCAAAACGGATTTCTTCTTTAACTTTACTGTTCTTTAAAAAAATACGGTGCTAGAAACTACAAACAGTGTTTTATTTAACTCTATCTAAGTTTAATAAAGGTTTTAATCTCAATTTTATACATCCCTACGTACATATATTAGTTTATTTGTGGTGAAACAGTCAAACGTCTATGATAAACGTTTAATTGTTTACAAGCTTAACAAGATTACATTTCAAATTGTTTATTTTTGTCATTAATCAATATTAGTTCGTGTTTTGCTATATCGCTACTAATGCTTAAAAACACATTTTTAAACATCATCTGTGTTACTATTTTTGTTCTAAAGCATTAAAATTAATGGGTAAACTTTAACAGATATTTTATTCATTTAAATTACAATTATCATGTCTTTTTTAATCCTTTTAAATCACACTTATTATGTCTATTTTATTCATTTAAATAACAATTATTATGTCTATTTTATCCATTCAAATCACAATTATTTTGTTTATTTTATTTATTTAAATAACAATTATCACGTCTATTTTATTTACTTAAATCACAGTTTTATATTTTTGTTTTCATTTTGTGTTTTCATTAAATATTTAATGTATTAATTAACTGAAAAACAATTTTAAGAACAAAACATAAAAAAGATCCATTTCAACGTATTATTTTACCTCGGCGAACCGGCAAAAAATTTTAAACAGAAAGTTTCTTTTACTGCTTTCAGCTTCAAAGCGAGCGAATTTATTCCAGAGCGGAAGAGCCACATCTCATCGCTTAATTGCCTTCAAATTAGCGGCGCATCTAAGGCTTATGTCCCCTCCCTGTGGAAACAGTTTCTGCAATTCTCTCCGCCTTTAATTGAGTCATTTAGACGATTCTGCTTTGAAATATTGATAAACCGAAAGTCTTGAATTAATAAAAAAAAATATTCAAATTGTTTTACTTCTAGCTTCGTTTTTGATTAATATGAATAAAAATAACCACAACTGAATTTAAATGGTATTTAAAAATACAAATATAATGAAATTGACTGAAAATTACGTTTTTAGAAAACTGTAGACGACAAAATAGAACAAGAAAGTAATCATTGCAGTTTCACATTTCTATTTCTATTTGCTAATGAACAACAGAGAAAAACATTACTGGACGATATCGAATTTTCAGAAGCTTTGAGCGATCAGTTTCAGAGAATTTTTATTTTTTTTAGAATGACAAAAAATGTGAAAGGTAGCTGTGAGAATGAAAGAAAAAAGTGAAAACCGAAAAATAAAAAAGAGAAAGAAGAGGGAAAGGGGAAAAAGGAAAGGAAAAAGTGAAACAAAAATAGAGAAAAAAAAATGAAAAAATGAAAAAAAGAGAAAAAAGACTAAAAAACAAAAAAAGAGAGAGATGGGGAGATACGCACGCGGGTTTTTTATCCTTACTGATTGTGTTTTGACCCGCAATTGATGAGAATCGCTATGCACCCGTCATCTCTGCAGATCGTTTTTCTCTATTCTAAACTGTATCACGAGTAGAATACATTTTAAGGGGTTTGTCATGAAACTTTATTTAGTTTTTTCTAGTGATTTTTTTTAAATAATTGGACGACGACGATAACATTTATTTTTTAAAACACCCCTGTTTAACGATAAGCTAGAGTTGAACGTTTTTCCATATCCAGTCTCTCTACAAGTCTACTACAGGGGTTTTACCATCCTTCACTACGCATTACACACATCAATCATCCACACCATACCAACAGCACCAGCAGCTTTCAACATTACTGCCACCATTCCTGAAGGTCCGGCTGCTTTGCTATGGTTCATTTCATAGATTGCATTAATAACTTGCAAATTAATTATTTTTTCACTGGGCCCACAAACAGGAGTTACATGAGTAAAACTATTTGGATCCCAAGTAAACTCCTCGTTAGAAAGTCTCTCTATACCCCAACAATCTACTGTAATATTATTTTGTCGTCTGTGATAGATGATACTTTTCCCGTCTAATTCCGTCTATATAATAATCCAGCTTAAAAGTCATTTTCAGCTTCGAAGTGTCTGACGACCGAACTCCGTACCACGATTTAAAAAAAGGTGTCTTGTGTTGGCAGTGCTCCAGAGAAAAAAAACAGAAGGCTTGTGAGAGAAATAGAAAAAGAGAAAAAAGTGAGGAAAAAAATTCCTCTTTTTTGGTTCCACTAAATAAAAAATTTAAGTTATGTTACAACGGGCTGCATAACAAGAGTAATCAAAAATTTAAAAAAACTAAAATATTTCAGGTCCTCCTTTACAAAATACTTGTTACAGCCGCTGTTCACTTTGGATAATCTTAAAACTAGTGAACTAATAAAATAATAAAAAATGTGTTAAGATGTTCTTATTCTATTGTTATGATGTATTTGTAGCTGGTTGCAAAATAAAAAAATTATCGCGTTCCGTTGTTCTGTTATTAGTGCAAAAACTTATGCTTAATGATGAAAATTCATCTTACCATAGAAGAAAAATGGTCTCCCGCAAACCTTCCAAGGCAGAGGTCCATGTTTTAAAGGACATTAATTATCGGGGATCTCCTAAAAAAACAACATTATGGCTGTTTTTCTAGAAAAAGCAAAAAGAAAAAGAAAACCGAAACTCTAGAAATATTTTTAGATTTTTAAATTATGAGACATCAGACAAAACAATTATAATTTTTAGTTTATTGATATAATCATTTTAAATTCAGTTATTTTAAAAACAGTTTTCAATATATTTACAGTTTAAAAACCGGTTTGCCATGCATAATAATGTAGTTAACAGTTTAATAAGTTATTGTGTAATTATTTTAAATATTATTAAAGTTAAGAAATAATTTTGAAGAAATCTAAATTCTTCTGAGAATATCTCCTCTTGTCAGAAATTCATCATCGACTTTCCACTCCATCAAAAGATTGTCCATCTTTCTTTCCTGCGTCACTATTTTCTTTTTTCTTCACCGGTGTGCTTTGATCAACTCCCATCATTAACGCATCCTGGTAACCCACCTTCAGTAAATCACCCCGGTCAACCCACCATCAGTAACGTTTCCCGGTCACCTCTCATCAGTACCGTGAACCCCATCATAAGCGCATCCTGACCAACACCCATCATTAAAGCATCACGGTCAACCCACCATCATTAACGCATCCCGCAAGCCATACTGCGTTGCGTTGCCGCATTCGGGTCACCTCTATATCTCCAGAGCATCCTGGTCAAGTCCCCATCGTTAACGCACTATTTTCAAGACCGCAGATTTCCATTTTTCCTTCAAGTACTCAAGCGAAACAAATGAGGCGCTTATTATTTCTGCTTCCCCCCTCTCGGCACGGGAAATCGATTTAGCAGAAGAGATCGCTAGGTGGCACTAAAATTAACTTCCTTGATGAAAAGCCCATGAATAAAACACACATCAAAAAGGTTTTCGCAGTAAATTTTATTCTCATTTTCTTTCTTTCTTTCTTTCTCTTTCTCTCTCTGAAAATACTCTTCTCTTTTTTTTCAACAACTCCTTCCACATCTCTCCTCCAGTTTTCCATTGTCTCAAACATGCCAGCATGACTGCAGTTCGGATTTCCATCTATTTGACATCCGTCAACTGAATCTTTCAGATTCCCCAAAAGTCACGTGTCTTGACGCCTTCGTCGCCAGTGACGACACCGACGTCAAGTTGAAGTGCAACGTCACTGCAAAGCCGGCGTCGACCTCCATTGTTTGGCACGTCAACGACAAGGACATGACGTCAGTCAGCGACAAGAACTCGCAAAACAAGAACATCTTCGTTTATAACAAGGTTGTTTATGCGTTTGTGTTTTCTTATGTTTTTTTTTAATATTTTTATTGGCATCTTGGAGTGCTTGCTGTTTGTTGTTTCTTATTCATTTCAATGAGGAACAAAAACTTCATTTTTAACTGTCTTCAATGAGTTTGTGTTGAATAAATAATAATTTATTTGAGATTCAAAATTTTAACAACTTCATTTAGTTGAAAAATGTAGCAAAAAAAAGCTTGGATTTCTGATAATTAAATTAACATATCATTAATGACTGTGACTCTTTTAAGTTTTTTCCCAAACAATTTAATTTATCTGTTATTTGTGTTTTCTTGTTTGTTGCCTGAGTAGGTAGAATCTTATAATCATTTTCAATAAACTGTCTAGTGCTCTGAAAGCTTTAGCATAAATCTAAAATGAATGACAACACATTATTACAAAACTTTTTTTAATAATAAATAGCTTCTCTTTGAAAATACAATTGATTTACTTTGTCCCTTTTGAACCAACAATGAAACATGGACAGCATTTGGCCTACTGAATATTCTAATGAAATATTACCGTATTTAACAATGTTCGATGCAGATAATTTTTTTTGAATGAATTCTCATTATGGTAAATAATTCAAAAGCAAAATAAATAAATAAATAAATAAATAAAATAATTGATTGTATGACTTGATTAAATAAAATAACATGCACAAATTTGAAATTAGTTTTCTTCATTAATTTTTTAAGGAACTTAGCGACAATGTCGTTCAAACAACCTTGACCCTACGGAAAATGTCATCAGAGTTCTTCCGGAAGTTTACAGTTCTTGTAAAAAATGGCGTCGCTCAAACTTCTACGAACGTCGAAATAAGAAAAAGTCAGCCATTTTGTTTTTCAATTTTGCTCATTTTTTATTTCTCTTTAATTAAATTTTAAGAAAAATTGTTTGATTACACCAAAAGAGTTGAAATCTAAACAAATGACCTTGCCCTTTCTCTATTTTTTTCTATTAATTCCAGAGAAAGACCTCCCTTTGTACATGCACCCCAACCTCAACACCGTCGTTTCAGACTCCATGTCTTACGGCGCCGTCAGTAGCAACAACAACATCCACTTCAACAGCAACATGAGCAACAACAAACTCAACAACAACAACAACAACCACCGCAACAATAAAAACAACCATCACATCGAATTCATCAGCAAATACTCCAACACGGCTCATGAAAAACTAAACAAAACCTCGCTGCGCGGTGGAAAAGATCACCACGGCCAGAAGGACGGAAATGATCATCATCACCATCAGCAGCATCAGCAGCAACACCATCAGATCTTGCACAACTCTCATCGACATAATCAGCAACAACAACAACAACAACTTGAAAAGCACAACGACGACGACTGGGACATTCAAAACCACCTGGCTGTATCGAAGTGCTGCTTACTACATTCTCGATGCTCTTTAGATGTTGCCCTGTTTACATCGGTTTTGCTACAGCTGGTAACTCGATAGGACGATCAACTTAAAGATATTTACAAACGTTTGAATTTCTTAATTTTATATTTTGCTTTATTGATTATTATTTGTTTTCGAGTTCAGTTAATGTTCCACGTTATTTCAGTTGTTTGTGAACTTAAAAATCGATTTTGAATTAATTAAAATTTAAAAAAAACCTGTAAAACATGTACTGTACAGACTGCCTTTGGTAGCTCTTATTTTTCCTCTGCTGATCTTGCAGCTGAAAACGCGCACAAGAAAAGTGCAGGTAGAAAGTCGAAGGTGTTTCAGAATGTTTTCTACAAGAATTCCGTATTTGCTTGAGATTTTGTTATTATATTATTTTGGTTTATATCGATTGATCAATTCAATCTTCATTTTAAATGTCAAAAAACGGTAAATAAATAATAGTGTTAATAAAAACAGGCAAACCACAAAATTTGTGGTTAAACAATCCGTAAAGTTTAGGCAAGATTTAAAATTTTATTTTCAAGTTAACCCAATTTGGATCGTCCTTCCTAATCTCTACTCCTAAAGAGCCTAGCTATTAGTGAAGCAGGTTATTAAGGAAGAGCGTGTAAATATAATAAAAAACTACTTATATAATTCTTTTTTATTTATATATATTCATAAATAACATTTTAAACAGTTTCCTCGTATCACCCGTAAATTGAATTTCATAACAAAAAGCTCACTCTGTTGCTATTGAAACATGCTTTATTATCGTTCAGGGTAGCCTTTGTGGAGTCGTTATTATTAAACTCAACAAAACTTCTTTTTCAATATAATTTTTTGTGATTTTTTTAAATTTTGTTGTTGCTTTTTTAAACTAAAAAAAACCAAATAAAGTTTCGAAGACGTCTGACTTCATTCAATATAAACTTTACTACAAAAACACTCACAAAATCACCATAGGTTTAAAAAATCTAAAAAATACAAATTTTGTAACAAAAATTAAAATTAAATTTTTTTTATTAAAATGAAAAACTGTTTAATTTATTTAGTTTAAAAATCAAATATGTGTTTTGTTGGATTGATGAATCGGCTGGTTGCTTTTCTTTTCTTTCAGTTTATGACTTATAGAAATCCTGATGTTTTCATCATGACATCTTATATTCCCTTTCACCTCTGTGCAGAAAATATTTTCCAGCTTATTAAAGATACAAATAAATAAATTTCAAGTTAACCAAACTAATTAAACAACTTGAGTAAACATTTTTTCAAATAGAACTTTATAACATTTCAGTTATTTTACATTCATTGTGATAAATTTTCTTAGCAGCTACAACTGTGAAATTATTAAATTTCCAAAACCTATTGGGCAGCTAGAAACAAATGAAACAAATAAACACAAGCACAATTAATTTTAGACTCGCTTTTTTATATTTCTTTTATATTATAACTAAACATTGTACAAAGTGCTTGTGTGCTTTATGGGACGCGTAATTTTGTATTTTAGCGTTTTTGTTTGAAACTTCGGATACAAAGATAACTTAATACCAATTTTATCGAGAAGAGGCAACAAAGGACAATCTTTTTCAAACTTTCCGCTCTCATAGATATACATAAATTTATACATATGTGTAAATCTATAGCAAAATTAGCAAAGGGAGTAAAAGTGATCATTATTGATCAAGCTTTAGTGTAGTTAGAAAGTGTCAAATTACGTAAGGCTAGAAAAGAAAGCGTTTCAATGAGCAAAATGTTTATTTTTTTACCACGTTTATATATATATATATATATATATATACATATATATATATGTATATATATATATATATATATATATATATATATATATATATATATATATATATATATATATATATATATATACAATATATATATATATATACACACAATATATAGATTGTTGTAAAATCGTCAAATCGTATTACAGGTCCAGAAGAATGGTTTTGTAGTTTATTGGGTGATAATAAATAAAGCTTGGTTAATGCTACTTATACATTCTAATATATTCTCTGTTAATAATAATAGTTCTCGGGATATCAATACATGGGAAAAGTAGAATCAGTACCATAGATATAACACTACCCCCTTCTTAATCCTGTTCGTCTCGAACAGCATAGTCGCTTTTGGGAAATGCGACTCAGCCACAAACACAAAATACCTTGATCTTTACTCGTGGCTTTGACCGCAATTCGCAAACAACACGGTTAAGTCTCTTGACCGTTTGATGCAGTTTCTTCCAGTCTTTCTTAGGCTCATCAACATAGTCTTTCTTTTGCTCATCGTCGCCATTTCTACACGGTTCATCACAGCCTTTTTTGCATGCCTCGTCCTGAACATCTTTGCACGGTTTATCGGAACTGTCTGCTCTTTCTTCTTCCTTCACATCTTTTAGATCTATACGACTAATTACGTAAGCGTGACAGAATCAGTGAGTGAGTGAGTAAGTGAGTGAGTGAGTGAGTGAGTGAGTGAGTGAGTGAGTGAGTGAGTGAGTGAGTGAGTGAGTGAGTGAGTGAGTGAGTGAGTGAGTGAGTGAGTGAGTGAGTGAGTGAGTGAGTGAGTGAGTGAGTGAGTGAGTGAGTGAGTGAGTGAGTGAGTGAGTGAGTGAGTGAGTGAGTGAGTGAGTGAGTGAGTGAGTGAGTGAGTGAGTGAGTGAGTGAGTGAGTGAGTGAGTGAGTGAGTGAGTGAGTGAGTGAGTGAGTGAGTGAGTGAGTGAGTGAGTGAGTGAGTGAGTGAGTGAGTGAGTGAGTGAGTGAGTGAGTGAGTGAGTGAGTGAGTGAGTGAGTGAGTGAGTGAGTGAGTGAGTGAGTGAGTGAGTGAGTGAGTGAGTGAGTGAGTGAGTGAGTGAGTGAGTGAGTGAGTGAGTGAGTGAGTGAGTGAGTGAGTGAGTGAGTGAGTGAGTGAGTGAGTGAGTGAGTGAGTGAGTGAGTGAGTGAGTGAGTGAGTGAGTGAGTGAGTGAGTGAGTGAGTGAGTGAGTGAGTGAGTGAGTGAGTGAGTGAGTGAGTGAGTGAGTGAGTGAGTGAGTGAGTGAGTGAGTGAGTGAGTGAGTGAGTGAGTGAGTGAGTGAGTGAGTGAGTGAGTGAGTGAGTGAGTGAGTGAGTGAGTGAGTGAGTGAGTGAGTGAGTGAGTGAGTGACGTGGGCTACTATAATATAGATATCCAGTGAAGATCATGTAGAATAGGTGTCACGTGATCATACTTCTTGGCGTTGGATGTCATTTTGGCGGCGGCGTTTATAACGAGGTGAAGGCGACTGAGTTGAGAAGCTGATAGACCGACCAATACGGAGTTGCAGTAGTCGATTAGTGGCAGGATGAGAGAATTGACGAGTATTTTTTGGCCAAGGGTGGGTAGAAACCTGCTCACGCTCCTAATCTGAATTAAGAATGGAGAAGCATCAGCTGAATGTGTTGCGAACATAAGATCGCATGGCAAGGTCGGAATCCATGAAGACCCCGTGGTTTCTTACCATGGATGAATGAGTGATGTCGATACCGCAGATGTTGATAGGATGATTTGGAATGAAATGGAGAAGGCGCCTAGACGAACACCACATGGCCTCGGTTTTGTCCCGGTTGAGCTGTAATCGGCTAGCCGACAATTATCGACTGATGTCAGCAACGCAAGCGGACATGCATGCGGACAGTTGTGATTGTCAAAAACACGCGCAATTTCTTCTGTGTAAAGAGAGAATAGGAATGGGCCCAGGACGGAGCCCTGTGGAAATGATGAAAGCGGAGATGATGAATTGTTGTAATGAACATAGAACCGGCGGCTTGATTGGTATGAACGAAACCAGTCAGCAAAGAGGTCAGTCAAGCTGCAGGATGAATGTAGTTGTTGGAGTAAGATGTTGTGATCGACGGTATTGAAGGCAGCGGACAAATCAAGATGGACCAAAAGAGATAGCTTGCCACCGTCGGCGGCCCTGAGCAGATCGAAGGTGACCTTAAGAAATGCGGTTTCAGTTGAATGGTTGGAGCGGTAAGCCAATTGGAGAGATGGGTATAGGTTATTCGAGTATAGATGTTTGAGCACACGAGTGAGTACGAGCCTTTTGAGCAATTTAGAGATGATAGAAAGTTTAGATATTGGGCGATAGGATGAAGTAACATTTTGATCGAGTCTAGGTTTTTTTATGAGTGGAGTGATGTAGGATAGCTGGAACTGCTTAGGGAAGATTCCTGTAGTAAAAGAAAGATTAAATAATGTGGAGTTGTAAAGAGCAAGCAAAGAGGATAACTCCTTGAAAAAACGCGTTGGGATAGGGTCCAGTGAGCACTGACGATCGGGCAAACGATGGATAAGCCCTATAACTTCAATGACGTTGGTTGGCTCGAAACAGCTGAGGTAGCTCTCCGGCACGAACCGAACGGGTGTGGTGACGGAAGATGAGTCAACGTTAGAAGTCGTCGAGCGAATGCGAGCCACCTTTTCGGCAAAGTATTTCAGGAAATTGTTAGCAGTTATAATTTCGCAGGAAGGCTTTTTGCACGCCGAGGTCACGGCCGAATGTACGACCATTAGATAATTTTGTTATTTTTGTAGTCCAAAAAGAAGAGCGTTTATTTTTAAGGAGATTTTGATATTGGAGCATTTGGATGCGTCACTGGCGGGCATCGATTTTTGATGAAAGTAGTATTTTCTCGAATGATCTCAGACGCCTCTTGGTGGTGAGGCGTTCCCGATCGAACCATAGGTCCGAAGCCCGAGGTCGGAAGCGAACAGAGTAGGTAGATGCGAGTTGATCTGGGATTCTTGTGAGTTCGTTATGGAGTAGATCAGCCATCTCGTCAAGGTCGTTAGGTAATGGTTGAAAACGTTCCAGCAGCTCTCCGTCAAAACAATACTGAAAAAGAATATCCCATTTAATATTGAGTGAAAAAGTGTTTATTTCCTGAAATTCTGCTCTCTTGAATCAGTAAAAACTATATTGTTTTTTTTTCATCAAGAGTTAGGATTCAGTCATTTATTTCTAACATAATCAGATTGTGGTCGCTAGTAGCAATTGGGCATGAGATATCTATCTTTGTAAGAAGCCCTGGGTCATTTGAGAAAATCAAATACTTTAAAGAGATTTTTTTAAATTTTAATTTTGATGAGCAGTTAAATAGAAAAAAATATAATCAAGAATGTCTCCGCTTTCAACGAACAGTGATGTTCTCCTTTGAAAGTAATTGAAAAAAGCAACTGGAAGAGTAAGAAAAAATGTCATCAATCGGACATTCATTGTCCATACGGTACGCGCGGTATCCTCAGGACTAACAGGTTGATATGAGATAAAGCGTGATATGATAACCTTTTTGGTTATTTTTAAAGCGCAAAAGCTTGAACCGTTTGTTATTTTTTAATAATTGTTGTTGAAGTTTATTAGAGAAAATAAAAGTTGTGTTTGTTGAGCAGTTTCGTTTGGCTCTCTCGAAAGCGGTCTCTGTGTAAAACTCAGTAGCCGAAAGGCCTTTCGAACTTCGGCTCCCATTCCTAAGGCTCGAGCACAGGGGACGATGTGAGAGTTTGTTATTGCTGTAATTAATTAATAATATTATTTTTTTATTCGTTCATTCATTTATTTATTTATTAAGAATAAATGTAGCAGTTTTTGTGTTATATATATATATATATATATATATATATATATATATATATATATATATATATATATATATATATATATATATATATATATATATATATATATAAATAAAATCTATATATCTAAAAGAACATGTCCTGACTGACTGACTGACTGACTGACTGACTGATAATCAACGCCGAGCTCAAACGCCTCATCCTAGGAACGTGAAATTTGGAACTTATATTACTTTTATTGCGTAAGCATCCACTAAGAAAGGATTTTTGAAAATTTTGCTCCTGAGGGGAAGAAACTGGAAAACAAACTTTTTTTTAAACAATGTATATCTCGAAAACCAAAAATGAGGAGATTTTGAAATTTGGTATATGGATTCTTCTTGAAAAATAAAAAGATACGTGTTTTACCATTTTTTGAAAATTTGGTTTCCAGGACTTCAAATGTGGGGTGGAAAATAGGGTTATTTGTTTTTTAAAGTAACTGCTACTCAAAAACTGTAAATACCACAGATGTAAAAATTAGTATTTAGTTTCTATTCTAAAAATAAAGATATACGTGTTTTATCATTTTTTTTTAAATTTGGTTTCCAGGACCTCAAATGTGGGGTGTAAAATAAGTTTATTTGATTTTTAATGTAACTGCAACTCAAAAACTGTAGATGCTACAGGAGTAAAAATTAGTATTTGGTTTCTGCTCCAGAAATAACGATATACGTGTTTTACCATTTTTTGAAAATTTGGTTTCCAGGACTTCAAATATGGGGTGGAAAATAAGGTTACTTGGTTTTTAAATTAAATGCTACTCAAAAACTCCAAATGCTACAAAAGTAAAATTAGTATTTAGTTTCTACTCTAAAAATAATGATATACGTGTTTCATCATTTTTTGAAAATTTGGTTTCCAGGACCTCAAATGTGAAGTGGTAAAAGGGTTATTTGATTTTAAAATAACTGCTACTCAAAAACTGTAAGTGCTACAGATGTGAAAATTAGTATTTTGAGGTTTTGCGCCGGTTAAAAGTAGATTGTTCAGTTTATCACCGGACGGACGGGCCAAGCCGTTATTTTAGGGTCTTCATACGGCCCTGCCCAAACCTTAAATCAAGGTGGGACGGGCCGAGATTTGTAACCAAGTATATAGACATTTTAGTGATTTTAGGGTGTTCAGACGGGCCAGGCTAAACCTTAAATCAAGGTGGGACGAGCCGAAGTTTTTCATCAAGTATATAGAAATTCTAGGCCTGTAAAAACGGACCGGGCCCATATCAGACCGTCCGTGCCGGGCCAGGAATTTCGTTTTTTAAACGGGCTGGGCCAAGTTGTCGACGGGCCGAGCCGAGACCTAAAAAATTGAACCGTGCAGTACTCTACTATATATGCACGGCTCAAATTCTCTAATTTCATGCGAGCGAAGCCGATACGGGCACTGCTAGTATACGATATATAAAATATAATATTATGTATATATACCTATATATGTTTATATATATAATATAATATAATATATATATATTTATTATATATATATATATATATATATATATATATATATATATATATATATATATATATATATATATATGTATATATGTATATATTTATATATATATGTATATATATATATATATGTATATATATATATATGTATATATATATATATAAATATAAATATAAATATAAATATATATATATATATATATATATATATATATAGATATATATATATATATATATATATATAAATATGTATATATATATATATAAATATAAATATATATATATATATATATATATATATATATATATATATATATATATATATATATATATAAATATATATATATATATATATATATATATATTTATATATTCTTGTAAGCAAACTTCATTGAAGATAATTGCCCATTTTGTATTTGTTAATTTTTTGCCAAAGACTCAAAACATCGAAGGGAAACCCGTTGTTGGGAAGACTATTAACGAATTTCTTGTTTGCAGCCGTATTTACGTTTATTTGTAAAAATTTTTATAAATATAAATATAAATATAAATATAAATATAAATATAAATATAAATATAAATATAAATATAAATATAAATATAAATATAAATATAAATATAAATATAAATATAAATATAAATATAAATATAAATATAAATATAAATATAAATATAAATATAAATATAAATATAAATATAAATATAAATATAAATATAAATATAAATATAAATATAAATATAAATATAAATATAAATATAAATATAAATATAAATATAAATATAAATATAAATATAAATATAAATATAAATATAAATATAAATATAAATATAAATATAAATATAAATATAAATATAAATATAAATATAAATATAAATATAAATATAAATATAAATATAAATATAAATATAAATATAAATATAAATATAAATATAAATATAAATATAAATATAAATATAAATATAAATATAAATATAAATATAAATATAAATATAAATATAAATATAAATATAAATATAAATATAAATATAAATATAAATATAAATATAAATATAAATATAAATATAAATATAAATATAAATATAAATATAAATATAAATATAAATATAAATATAAATATAAATATAAATATAAATATAAATATAAATATAAATATAAATATAAATATAAATATAAATATAAATATAAATATAAATATAAATATAAATATAAATATAAATATAAATATAAATATAAATATAAATATAAATATAAATATAAATATAAATATAAATATAAATATAAATATAAATATAAATATAAATATAAATATAAATATAAATATAAATATAAATATAAATATAAATATAAATATAAATATAAATATAAATATAAATATAAATATAAATATAAATATAAATATAAATATAAATATAAATATAAATATAAATATAAATATAAATATAAATATAAATATAAATATAAATATAAATATAAATATAAATATAAATATAAATATAAATATAAATATAAATATAAATATAAATATAAATATAAATATAAATATAAATATAAATATAAATATAAATATAAATATAAATAT
Source organism: Erpobdella octoculata (assembly GCA_963978895.1). Lineage (NCBI taxonomy): Eukaryota > Metazoa > Annelida > Clitellata > Hirudinida > Erpobdellidae > Erpobdella > Erpobdella octoculata. Next base: position 18,861,345 of record OZ022247.1, on the reverse strand, counting down.
AAATATAAATATAAATATAAATATAAATATAAATATAAATATAAATATAAATATAAATATAAATATAAATATAAATATAAATATAAATATAAATATAAATATAAATATAAATATAAATATAAATATAAATATAAATATAAATATAAATATAAATATAAATATAAATATAAATATAAATATAAATATAAATATAAATATAAATATAAATATAAATATAAATATAAATATAAATATAAATATAAATATAAATATAAATATAAATATAAATATAAATATAAATATAAATATAAATATAAATATAAATATAAATATAAATATAAATATAAATATAAATATAAATATAAATATAAATATAAATATAAATATAAATATAAATATAAATATAAATATAAATATAAATATAAATATAAATATAAATATAAATATAAATATAAATATAAATATAAATATAAATATAAATATAAATATAAATATAAATATAAATATAAATATAAATATAAATATAAATATAAATATAAATATAAATATAAATATAAATATAAATATAAATATAAATATAAATATAAATATAAATATAAATATAAATATAAATATAAATATAAATATAAATATAAATATAAATATAAATATAAATATAAATATAAATATAAATATAAATATAAATATAAATATAAATATAAATATAAATATAAATATAAATATAAATATAAATATAAATATAAATATAAATATAAATATAAATATAAATATAAATATAAATATAAATATAAATATAAATATAAATATAAATATAAATATAAATATAAATATAAATATAAATATAAATATAAATATAAATATAAATATAAATATAAATATAAATATAAATATAAATATAAATATAAATATAAATATAAATATAAATATAAATATAAATATAAATATAAATATAAATATAAATATAAATATAAATATAAATATAAATATAAATATAAATATAAATATAAATATAAATATAAATATAAATATAAATATAAATATAAATATAAATATAAATATAAATATAAATATAAATATAAATATAAATATAAATATAAATATAAATATAAATATAAATATAAATATAAATATAAATATAAATATAAATATAAATATAAATATAAATATAAATATAAATATAAATATAAATATAAATATAAATATAAATATAAATATAAATATAAATATAAATATAAATATAAATATAAATATAAATATAAATATAAATATAAATATAAATATAAATATAAATATAAATATAAATATAAATATAAATATAAATATAAATATAAATATAAATATAAATATAAATATAAATATAAATATAAATATAAATATAAATATAAATATAAATATAAATATAAATATAAATATAAATATAAATATAAATATAAATATAAATATAAATATAAATATAAATATAAATATAAATATAAATATAAATATAAATATAAATATAAATATAAATATAAATATAAATATAAATATAAATATAAATATAAATATAAATATAAATATAAATATAAATATAAATATAAATATAAATATAAATATAAATATAAATATAAATATAAATATAAATATAAATATAAATATAAATATAAATATAAATATAAATATAAATATAAATATAAATATAAATATAAATATAAATATAAATATAAATATAAATATAAATATAAATATAAATATAAATATAAATATAAATATAAATATAAATATAAATGAAATTATAAATATAATTATAAATATATATATATATATATATATATATATATATATATATATATATATATATATATATATATATATATATATATAAGTTTAAGTTTAAGTTTAAGTTTGTTTGGATTTCAAGCGCCCTTTTGTGTAACACCTCAGGGCTCCTTTTACAATAAAAACAACAAAACAATACAATAAAAATAAAGCAAAAAATTAATATAAAACACAAAGATCAGCATGTCAGGAAAAATGAAATAATTTCTTTCTGATCATCGATTTGGATAGGATTTCGCAAACAGAAATGTCTTTAGCTCGGCCTTGAATAAACTCATTGTAGTGGCTTCTCGGATGCTGGCAGGCAACATGTTCCATGTTGCTGGTCCTGCTATACTAAAGGCTCGACTGCCGTAAGTTTTTGTTCGAGTTATGGGAACAACTAGATCACCACGACTAGCAGATCTATGACGAGATAAGTAAGAATTGTTATCAGACACAGTAACACACAGCTCTTGCAAATATGAGGGGGCTTCTCCATGGAGCGCCTTGTAGACTAAAGTCCCAATTTTGAAAGTAATTCGCTCAGAGATACGCAGCCACCGGAGTTCAGTTTTCATTATTACAGTCACATGATCATGTTTCTTTAGACGTGTTGCTTCACTTGTCAGAGACCTTCTTATGGTTCTAAATTGTCGTAGTTGGAAAAAACAGGTTTTTGACAGTTTAGATATATGATCTTTCATGGAAAGCTCAGAATCGACATAAACACCTAGGTTTCGAACAACTTCTGGGGGGGCAACCAAAGCCCCAGCAACTAACAAAGCTTTTGCTTTACTCTGTTGCAAATTTGATCTTGCACCTATCTAGATTAATTCAGTCTTATCGCCATTCAGTTTTAGACGATTAGAAGCCATCCACTGTTCAATGTTCTCTATGCAAGGCAATAAGCGAAGGTGAACATTCTCCGCATCATCAACAGAGCAGTGAACATATGTTTGGGTGTCGTCGGCATAGCAGTGTCCCTCGAGTCCAGAATGATGAATAATTTCAAGTAAATCAGTGGTGTACAATAGAAAGAGTAGTGGGCCCAAGACTGATCCCTGGGGTACTCCACTACTAAGCGACACGGACAATGACAAGTTCCCACACACACTAACCCGTGGCGTGCGGTTAGTTAAATATGAAATAATCCATTTTAAGACAACTCCACAGATGCCATGAGTTTTTTCAAGTCTCTCAATAAGGATTCCATGGTCAACAGTATCAAATGCGGCACTCAGATCTAAGAGACTCAGTAGAGACACCTTACCACTATCAGTAGCAACTGCCAGATCATTCACTACTTTGAGTAGTGCAGATTCTGTAGAGTAAAACCGGCGATACGCAGATTGGTTCGATGGGAGACTGCCAGAAAGACCTAGATGTACATTCAATCGTTTAGCAACAATCCGCTCTACCAGTTTTGACATAAAGGTCAAGTTAGAGACTGGTCGATAGCTCTTCATGTCAGCAGGGTCAAGTCCGTCTTTTTTAATAAGCGGAGTGACAAGTGCTGATTTCTGACTAGCAGGAAAATATCCTTCTTGTAAAGATCGAGTGCACATCAAAGCGACAAAAGATGCAATGTGGACACAACATTTTTTGATAATCCAAGTAGGGGATGGATCCAGTGAACAATATTTGTTCGGAGCAGCCATTATCAATTTTATTATCTCATCAGCCGTGACTGGTTGGAATTCATCCATGAACAACGTGCTGGTCAAAAGTATAGATGGTGGCTTTGCAAGCGCTGTATGTGTTCTAACTTGCTCTACCTTGTCTTGAAAAAACCTCACAAACTGGTCTGGAGTAATAGAAGAGCTCACATTAGATGAGGACTTTTCTTTACCAAGAAGTGTTGACAAGTTACTCCAGAGCTTTTTTGGAGCTTTCTGATTAGCGGCAATCCTGGCTTCCCAGTATTCATGCTCTTTTTTTTGGAACAAATATCGCATGGTCCGCAGGCCGTCAATCCATATAGATTTACTCGCCGTTGTGTGATGCCGACGATAAATCCGTTCAAGTCGTCTCGTGGACCGCTTAAATGCCCGGCATTCACTATCAAACCATGGCGTTAGTAGATTTCGAGGTTTTCTTTTGATTATTTTAAACGGAGCGTGATTATCGAGAAGCTTTGATAGAGTAGATGAATAGCACTGGAAAAGTTCATCAGTTGAATGATGATCGAAATTTTCTGGATTATGACAAAGTTCACTCAAACGTAAATCAGTCAGGAATGCATTATAATCAAATCTCTTCAATGAACGTCCCCAAAAAGTGGCAACAGGCTTAGTTGGTTTTTGGAGTGGAAGTCGAAACAATAGCATTAGATGATCAGATAAGCCAGTTTCTTGCACAGAAACTTGAAGATCTACCATATCATCACGTGAAATCACGAGATCAAGCTGCCCTCCTAGCCGATGCGTTGGAATTGTCTCATGAATAATCAAATTGAAAGAAGTTAGCAATTCATGCAGTTTCATTGCAATTATATTATTTTGTTTTTCAACGTGAATTTTCAGGTCTCCAGTAATAACAATTGGTCTACGGTATGTTGACAATATTTCCAAAAGGAAACAGAACTCATCAAAGAATTTCTTGGTTGCAGGCTTTGATCCAGGACGATAGACTGATAACAATACAACTCTAGTCTTTTTTTTTTTTTTTATGATAGTTTATAGTCCTTTACACCAGGTGTTTTAAGACTCTAATGGCTGTATGTAGGAAGCACTTAAGTACTTCCTGTCGTGGATCAGAATTTGATCCTTTTAACTTTTCCCTCCTCCTTTCTCCAGGCTTGGGACTGGCTCGCAATTAGCGAGGCGGAGTTGCAACTCTAGTCTGATTGCTAGAGATATTACAACATAAAAATTCGAATGACCAACTGGTGTTCGAAGATCAATTTCAGTCATAGACAAGCCATCTTTATAAATAATTGCAATTCCACCATGATTTATCAAAGCCCGAGATTTGCTTGTATGGTCAGCAGGACGTGCCCGATCAAGACACTTGTAACCAGCAGGAATAACACGGCCCAAAACGCTATCACCAGATTCATGCCAAGTCTCTGCAGCAACAAAATTGTCAATAGACTGAGACGCAATCAGATCACAGATTCGAGACGATTTCTCTTTGATCGAACACACATTATGAAAAACAACAGACAGGCCAGCAAAAACTTCTTTATTAAAAACTTTTCTTGAATTTTTGCAATTGATTACCCCGGATGCAGTACCGAAAGGCGAATCCTTAGCTAAATTTGCATTTAATTTGTTTCTTTCAAGTCTAAGCTGATAATCCAGTTGTCTTTCCGCTTCTGTTAAATCCGGACTGATATAGACGGATTTATGGTCACTGTTTCTCAGACTTTTGGCGGCCATGAGAATCGAATTCCTAAGACTAACATCAGATAATTCTACCAAAATTGGACCTGGTTTGCTTGTGTCTTTAGATCTTAGTCGTTTCAAATGTACAGGTTTTACCTCAGACTTACCGATTAGATTCAAGATTTGTTTAACGGATTCTTCATCCTCAGTTTTTTTAGTAGCCTGGGCTGAGTTCGTGACTCAGGGATACCGTAAACAATTATATTCTTTTTTCTTCTTTCACGGTCCTTCAGTTCATTTATTGAAGCATTAACAACAACCAACTGAGCAGCTGGCTGTTTTGTTTTTAGAGTACCGGCTTTCACCACTTGAACCCAGTCATTCACAATCGATGGGGATTTTTTCTCGGTCTGTGCGACCACCAAATCTGTTTTCAACTTGCAGATTTCGTCAAGATTTATTTTGTCTTTACTTTCAAGTAGCGTTAATCGCTCCGAAAGTGATGAGACAAACGCCGAGATTTTGCCGAACCATTCATGCAGCATTTTCGAAGCAGCTGAATGATTGCCTTGTCCAAAACACGGCCAATGTTTCTCAAGTAGAAAATCAGTATTCATTTTGTTTATAGCAATTAATTGAAATCGAATCAAATTAATTGTAAGCAATAATATATTTATTTCGTAATAATATTAAGCAAAACAATCGCTTAGGCAATAAATAATCTTTTAATTAATGTCTTGCGTAATATGATTAGTAAAGATTAGTGCTATTAGGCAATTAGCACGTGTTTTCTAACAATATATATATATATATATATATATATATATATATATA
>OZ022247.1:18830409-18850409 GCA_963978895.1 Erpobdella octoculata | reverse complement strand
CTCCATAAAGTGTTATGGCCCGCGGTTGTATTCAAGTATTCCAATAACAATATCCTCATTGAAAAGCATTTCGCTATTTAAAAAATCGTTGAAATCTTACATATTACAGCTAGATTCATAATTTCAATATCTATATACTTATGTTAACTTCGATACAGATATGTTAACTTATATATACTTATGTTTACTCCTATACACTTATGTTAACTTTTATTTCTCTGTCTCGGTTCGTATCTGAATTTTCGTTTATAGGTCGTCCAGTTAGCGGGAAGTAATTCCCTTTGGATGAACCTTTTGAGCACTTGATTTTTTTCCTTATTTATAACTTCACTGTTGTACTTAATTGTTTTGTTTCGTGCTCAATAAATGTTCAAATGTTAAATGTTAAAATATATACTTATATACATATATACAAACATTCATTTATATATATATATATATATATATATATATATATATATATATATGAAATAGTTCACGTAATTTAATTAACCCACGAAGTTGTTCAAAGAACGCCCAATTATACAAATCTTTATTACCTTTTAACTTGCAAGTTTCGGCTATTGTTTCAGCCATCTTCAGGAAAAGCAAAAGTCCGGGCGGTACAGGAACCGAACATAAACAAAGACGAATAAAAACAAATAATGAAATGTCGAAGTACGTAGATAAAAATAAAATTATGACCAAAATAAAATGCGAGGGAAGGTATTAATTAAGAATTATTTAATGTCGGTCACAAACCTGAACGTTCCATACCATCTAGTGTATCTGTACTCTGTACTAAGAGTTCGTCACCGGAGACTGTGAAGGTTCCCCGCCAAAGATCTCGCTCTCAGGGCCATAATCATGGTTCTTCTCCTTCATCATTCATTTCACACCCTAGAATTGTTGCTTATAACTACCATAGCAAACGTTCTTCTCCACGACGCCCCATGCCAACTAATGAAATTCAGTACAGTCCTGGTTCTCTCTTTCATCTACCTACCTGCGCTTTTTCATCCTCCATCGACCACGAAGCAGCGTGTCCCAGAAAATCTATTGCATCTGACCTCGGCACTAGGAGCTTGTCATCAAAAACTATGAAAGTTTCCCGAAAAAGATCTCGTTCTCACGACTGTGATCCCCGTTGCTCAATTTCATCATCTTTCTTACTACCTCGAATTGGTGTTTACAACTACCATAGTGAACGTCCTTCTCTTCTACGTCTGACCGTCAGCACGATTCCAGGCCAACGTACTCCATACAGTCTTTGTTTGCCTTTTCACCCAACTAATGTTGCCCCTGTGGAGCACAAACCTGAATGTCCCTTACAATGAATTAGATCTGAACTCTGTACTAAGAGTTCGTCACCGGGAAATACAAAGGTATTCCGCCAAAGATATCATTCCCAGAATTGTGGTCATGGTTTCTCCCCTTCGCCATCCTACTTACTTCCTAGAACCTGCCATAGTGAACGTGCTTCTTCTCCGAGACGGCCCCTCACCATGATTCCTACCAGTCGAACTTTGTACATTCCTCGTTTGTTTGCTTTGACTAGTAATGGTAACCATAACACCTTCTTTTCTCATTTAATTAATAACCCAAACATTACATTACGTAGACGTTAACTTTAGATTTGTCTCGCTCTTGGTCTTCTAGTTTAGGTATTATTCTCGGTCATATTTATTTTATATTTGCTCTTATGATTTTAATGGTAATTAATACATCCCTTTGTGTTTTATTTTTGCTCTTAATTTTATTTATTTTCATTCTATCTATGTATACTTTGACATTTAAGGCCTTCAATTTGTATGTACAATTCTTATTGACGAAAAACTAACACCTACAATTCTTATGTTATATTTAATTTATATTTGCTCCTTTGATTTTATTTTTAATTAATACCCTAACTTTTATTTTTATCTATGTACTTCGACATTTCAATATTTGTTTTTATTCGTCTTTGTTTATGTTCGGTTCCTGTACCACCTGGCCTTTTGCTTTTTCTGAAGATGGCTGAAAAAAATAGCCGAAACTTGCAAGTTAAAAAGTAATAAAGATTTGTATAATCGGGCGTTCTTTGAACAACTTCGTTGGCGATTTAAATTACGTGAACTATCTCATTCAATAAAAAAAGTTTGCAACAAAATTTGGTCTATAAAATCTATCGACGAAAAATTAACACCTAATTATTTGATTATATATATATATATATATATATATATATATATATATATATATATATATATATATATATATATATATATATATATATATATTCTTTCGTGCATGCTCCGTTAAAAATAACTGCCCATTTTTTGTTTCTTATTTTTTTAACATAAGATTCTAATCTACGGACAACAACTTTGTTTTTTAAGTAAAATTCTTTATTAATTTTCGTAGCGGGCTTACTGTACAGTTTCGGCTCGAAGGCCATCATCAGAGCCCTTTAAATAGAAAATAATGAAAATATTCAAAATGGACGAATGTGAAAGTCGAACTGAAAATGGAACAATTGCGAAACGTATTTACTTAAAATAGACGATTAGGAAATAAATATAATTCGAACCGATATAGTTGGGATAAAACCAAGCGGAGATAAAATAATGTTAGATAAAATTAAACTGAGGTACAAGAACAGAAATACTACGGTAAAAACAGAAAACGTGAAGTGAAATTGAGTTAGATATTGGTAAATGTTTGATATGGAATGAGAAATATATATATATATATATATATATTAAACATGGAAGTTTCTTTCGTTCCCTTACGAACGTAACCGAAAAGTCGGTTTTTAACGGTTGTCGGAAATTCGGAATAAAATGATTTCCGACCCCGAAAAAAACCGAACGTTTGGAATTATTTTTCGTAAATGTCGGGTTTTTTCGGAATTCTGTAAAAAAATTAAACACTTTTTGATCAATGAAATATTATAATTATATCATATCTTTCCTTTTTCTTCTGTTTGCAATAATGGAAACACGTCAATACGTATAGTTTTGTGTACGTCGCTGATGTTAGCAACAGTAGCTAACTTTGCCTGCATTATATATGGAAAATTCAAAGTTGAGGCTTTTATTATTTTAACATTTTTGAATAGAAAATTAAAAAACAAAACGATCGGTACTATTTTCAACTAAATCTCTCAATTATTAACGGAGTTATATGGTAAAAACTATTGCGATTAAATCGGTTTTACAATGTAAATACTCGCTAGGCCACTCAATAACCGTTGCTAACTCTTCACGCATTTTACATAGAAAATTCAAACTTGATGTATCTTAATAAAATTCACATAATTGAATAGATAATTAAAAAACAAATCAATTTGTACAAGTCTCATCAAAATGCCTACAACATTAAGAGAGTAATTCAGTAATTTTCGGCTGTTCCGTATAATTTCCGAATATCCTCGATCTTTCGGAAACGGTTTTTGAAAGTTCGGAATGAAATTATTTCCGAACCCGATTAAAACCGAACGTTTGGAAGAAAAATATTTCCGATTACTTCCGTACCCGAATAAAACCGATCGACAAACATCCATGCTTAATAATCAAAGCTGAGCTCAAACGCCTCATCATAGGAACGTGAAATTTGGAACTTATATTACTTTTATAGCGTAAACACCCACTAAGAAAGGTTTTTGAAAAGTTTTGCTTCTGAGGGGATGAAACAGGAAAACCAACTTTTTTCTAAATCAACGCATATCTCAAAACCAAAAATTTTTTTTCTAAATCTTAAATATTAAATTTTAATGCTTTAACATTTCCAGTTATCGAGTTTAAAAGCAAGTAATATTTTTCTCTACATTTGTAGTCCTGGAAGCCAAAACATAAAAAAATTTGTAAAACATCTGTAACTTTATTTTCTAAGTAATATTTGAATATTGATATTTATAACTGTAGTATTTTTAGTTTCAGAGTGGCAGTTATTCTAAGAAAATTGAAACTTTATTTCCCCCCCCCCACATTTGAAGTCCTGGAAACTAAATTTTTGAAAAATTATTAAAAAACTTATTTTGTAATATTTTGGAATAATATTGGTACTAAATTGCAAAACGTTCACATTTTTAGTTTTTAAGCAAATATTCTTTTTTTTCACTCCTCATTTGATGTCCTGAAAAACAAATTATCAAAATTTGATAGAACACGCATATCTTTATTTTTTGACTAGATACTAAATACTTATTTTACATTTGCAGCTTTCACAGTTTGTGAGATGCAGTTATTGTATAAAACCAATAACCTTATTTTCAACCCTAAATTTAAAGTCCTGGCAACAAAATTAAAAAAAGATAAAACAATTTTTTTATTTATTTTTTTAGGTAAAATCTAGATTTCAAATTTCAAAACCTTTTTAATTTTGGTTTTCGAGATATCCGTTGTTTTACAAAATTGTTTGTTTTCCTGTTTCATCTCTTCAGGAGCAACATTTTCTAAAATCTATTCTTAGTGGCTGCTTACGCTATAAACGTAATATAAGTTCCTAATTTCACGTTCCTAGGAATGAACTGAACAGATCAGTTTAGTCTCAACAGCTTTTAGTTTTAGGCTTGCCAAGTTGTTTTCACTTGACATGTTTTTTTAACGAGTGTAAAAAAGTGGGCTGATTTTAGTAATTTTATATTGCGAGTCAGTGGCTTACTGAAAAATCGATTGTAATGAAACTGCTCTACCGAGGATTCTCAAAAACATTTTGGATACTCATACATGGCCAATTTGATTTAAGTTTGACAACTGTGGCTTTCGACGTGATTTAATTATTTTCACGTGTTTTTACGTAACTTCACATTTCCATTGTTATCCGCGTCAAATCTTTGTTTGTTGATGTTCGCGAGAGAAACTAAAAAGTAGAAAGTAATTCACATTGAGAATAAAAACACGTTTTCATAAAATCCTCTAAAAATAGAAAATAAAAAAATAAATTTTCTGCGTATGTCTCTAAACATAACAATTTTTTGCAATCCAACGATCTCTTTCATAGCGCCACACAAGAATTCATTTTATAATTTTTAAAGCATTTTTTTAAAAGCCTTGTTTTCACCTTTAATAGCAAGACATCATTTATCATATCAAACATTTTATGCTCAACAGTTGTTAACTCATATTGAATTTTCATTCAAATTTTTTTTTGTTCGCCAGAAAAAATAAAAACATTCACTTGAACTTGTTAACATAGCACTAAGTTAACCCAAATGTGAATAAAACAAATTATTCTTTAGAAAATTTAATGAAAAATCAGTAACACGCTTTGTTGAAATTCAACTTATTTCACGAGTTTTTAGTTCTGGATTAATATTGATATTACCATGCTAAAGAAAAAGGTGTTCTAAACAATTTAGTTTTTTAGCATAACATATTTGTTATGAAAATCAATAATCTTTTTTTTTAATTTGTTACAGATAATCCATCAAAAATGAGATATTTTTTAAATCCTTTATATTATTTTCGATTGTCTTCCAGTCACAAACTTTGAGTCTCAAAATTAACTCACTTCCCGTTATCCGATCGAGCTGAAATTTGGCACATCGACTTGGGCTGCGAGACAATTGAATCTATCAAAATTTCAGTCAAAACGGTCCCCGTCAAAACGGTCCCCGTCAAAACGGTCCCCGTCAAAACTGCCCCCGTCAAAACGGTCCCCGTCAAAACGGTACCCGTCAAAACGGTACCCGTCAAAACGGTCCCCGTCAAAACGGTACCCGTCAAAACGGTACCCGTCAAAACGGTCCCCGTCAAAACGGTCCCCGTCAAAACGGTCCCCGTCAAAACGGTCCCCGTCAAAACGGCCCCCGTCAAAACGGCCCTCGTCAAAACGGCTCCGTCAAAAGGGTCCATATTTTTGAATTTGAATTTAATTTTTGAATTTGGCTCTGGGCTTAAAAATAAAAATCTAGGATCGTATATAAAGGATTTATAATAAAAACTTTGTTTTTATGGGTTAGTTTTTTTAAATATCAACGTTCACACCGTTGTTTTGCTTTTGCAACACCACCTATAGGTGCTAGGTTAGCTCAGTTGGTAGAATGTTAGCCTTGAATGTAAAAGATTCACAATTTGACTTATTAAAATAATTTATCGAAATGTTGTATCGGCTAATATAAAAAAATTTACGCTTCATTTTTTAAATTGAAAAAAAAACTTGAAAAAGAGTTTGTGGTAAATTGTTAACAATGTCACATTGGTTTAATTATAATAAAATACAAATAAATATTTTATTTATTATTTTTGACCACCAATCTGTTTTGTTTGTTTAACAGCGTAGCAGAGAAGAATGATCAAGTGCAAGTAAAGCATACAACATCTGGACAGCCAAACAAGTCTAAGTACAGGTTTCCTTTAGTCAAGATAGAATTACATTTGTAGATATATGTATTTGTTCTAGCATGATTTTTAAACTGTTTAATTTGTTTTTAATGTTCCTGAATAAAAGTTTATAAACATTTATAACACATGTTTAAAGCTTTTTTGGACAAATACATATGCAATTTAGAAAAAAATGTTAAAGTTGTTTAAAAACATAAATGTTTGATTTTTATTTAATTATTATTATCAATAATTCTAATAGAATTAAACTTGTAACTAAGTACGTAAACAGACTTTACGTAAATTTTAGATGAGCGTAATCAATTGACATATTTAATTTTTATCCTTCTCACAATCAAGGGTGACACTTTGAAAAAATTCCTTTCCATTCTGTTCGGTTCCGTTCCATAACTTCTTCAGAGGTTTCAAAGTTTTTATTGATTCACAACAACAACAACAACAACAACAACAAATATATATATATATATATATATATATATATATATATATATATATATATATATATATATATATATATATATATATATATATATATATATATATATATATATACAGAAAATAGAACCGCGTGGAATCAGTTTAGATGTTTTGAGATGAACAATCCGTTTTTGCATCCGCACAAAAAAAAACCAAAAGTTGGTAGTTAATAATTATCTCCCTGGAGTCTCCTGAATAGTTTCGGACAAAACAACTTGATGCACCTCTGTCTGAACTGCTTCCTGAAGACGCAGTAGATGGCGAAGTTCACAACTGAGTTGGTGCTGATGGCCAGATTGCTCAGATGGTAGTAATAGTAGTACATCCCTCCGCAGATGTACTGCACCGCCAGGTAACTCAACACCTGGTTGATGTAGGCAGGCGTTTGACAGAGGACGAAGACGACGACGATGGACACCATAACTTTCGTTATACTCTGTTCGCCGTCCTGCAACTTTTTGCTATTCTTGTTGACCGACGACGACGGCTGATGGCGGAACATCGGTTTTGCGCTCCTGCTCGAAAACGATACACCGGAAGCAGATGTCGATGAACAGCTGTTCAAGCGATTAGTTGGTTTCTGTTTTTTAATTACTTTGTTTTTTGAAAATAAAGATTTCGTACTTTCCGATCTACTCTCAGTTTTACAAACATCTGGACTTTTTTCATCTGTTCGGTGCGTTTTTTGAACAGAAACGTGATTGGAATCAGAATTATCATCAGCTAAACACATTGAACATGAACCTCCACATTTATCATCTACTCTTTTGCATTGACAACTAACATACTTTGACGACGGCATTGTGCCGAGACTAGCAGAACAGCTAACGGGTTTCGAACTGAACGATGATCGACAGATGACATCGAGCTTCAGTGAACACTTGCTGTTATCCGCTTCCGTCACAGTAGTCAGGTTTTGTGTTTTTAATATCGCTGATTCGTTTTCATTGTTATAAAACGTATTTTCAATTGCTTCATTGTTCGATGGTAATCCATTGTTCTCGTTATCTATAAAACTGTTGATATCAAAATTTCGGCGAACGGGAGATTTATTCCTGCTATCGGCAGCAAATGAAGGTTTTTGATTTGTTTCTAATCCATTGTTTGAAGCTTGGTGTTGAATTTGATCCAGATTGTCGGCACAAATCATCGCAGACGATGAAGAGCCGTGTTTCCGTTCGTGATCTTGCTTGCTCCATGGTGACCTTTTGTTTGAATTGATGCCGCTGCACATATTAACTCTCTGATACGCTGGTAATTGTATGGCTCTCAGTCGTTTGCCAGACTGAATCATTTCCCGTATCAAACTGACGTTCAAAAAGATAAGCAGGACCAGAGGACCGAGATAGACGATGAAGCAATAAAGGATTGTTTCGTACACGATTCGATACGTTCTATCTTCTTTCATGCTTGTCGGTACGTCAGATATGACAAACTGCTGATGCGTTGAGTTCGCCAGCGTCTCGTTTTGAAATCGCGGTACGGAGACGTATACGATCTTGCTCTCGAAGAATCTCGGCAGACAATAAACAAACACTAGCATGCCGAGTATTGTCATCTGCCATCGCACGCGCCTCGGAGTATTCAGCTCTGATTCCCTGTACGGAAGACAGATGGCGACGTACCGATTGAAGCTGATCAATACCGTGATCCATACCGTTGCCAGTTGCGTGGCATGAACGAAGGGAAAGACGACGACCTTGTTGATCGAAACCACCGGATGACCTTCGTGGTCGTAGTAAATCGCAATCGCTGAAAATATCTGTGCGTACGAGGTCAGGACTAAAAATAAACTGTCATTTACGGCCAATGACTGTAAGAGGAAACTTGCCACGTGGCTTTTACCGTCCAATCGGAGAACGAAGAACGAGAGGATGTTGCCAAGGAGCCCGACTAAACTGAGTCCGCCGAAGATGAAGGCATAGATGACCAGATTGAAAAACTTGCACTGGTATTCTTCTGAAATCATCAATGACTCATCGTTTGACTGACTGGTGGTCGGCTTAGTAGCTGGTGCTAAAAGTGATTGCTGAGATTGAAATAGCGAAGTGGATCCAATAAAGAGGATTCGAGAAAACAAAAAAGCCTCTGTGACAGAAGCCGATGTGACAGAAGCCGATGGCGATAATGATGAAAATATCGGTGAGTGAGACGATGAATCATAGAGTTCCTTGTACGCTGGTAGGAATGAGTTATTCAGTTGTGAGCGGTTCATTGCAGATTGAAATGGTGCCGTGATTGATTGATGACTGATTGTGATCATCTTTCTTCTTCGATGATAATTTTTCTCAGGAAAGGAATTTTGTAGCAGAAAGTAGCCTGAAATAAGATTTATGCAAATTATCTTAATATCTATACAAATTAGGTAAATATTTATAATTATGTATGGTAATAGTCAATATTTTAAGCTAATTTACTGCATATTTATAAACACTCGTCAGAACAAAAATAACAGATGTTTAATTGTTAATTAAGTGATTGTTAATACTAAAATATGTCGAGTTAACAACTAATTTTTGTGACTTACTGATATTACTTATAAAAAGTCAGTTAACGTTGATTTAGTTAATACAACATTTATTACAGTTTCCTTCGATTCCTAAAAATGAGGATTGAACTGACGGCATCAATTCACAGGTTCAAATTAAAAATTACATAGAGAGCAAGCACAAATGTTTCGAGATTTTCACTCAAATACTGTTGATAGATACAAGTTTAAAACATTTTAGCATTAAAAAGTGTTTCTATAATTAAAATTAACTCTATTAAAGATTTAATAATTATTATTTATTCTGTAAGCATAAAAACACTTAACTAAAAACTACCCAAATTCTTAATTATAAATATTTGATCGTATAAAATAGGTTGAAAAAATGTAAAATGATTTTCTTGAGGATTTATTTAAGTGGAAAAAATGAATAAACAAAATCTATTTTTATTTTTAATTATTACATAATTAATTTTAAACAATAATAAAACTTTATACTTTAAATAATTAATGAAAACTCTAAAAAAATTTCTTCGGGATTAACTTTGGTTAATCTTATTATCTTGAAAGATTCCATCAAATCCAACTTTTTTAAATTTCTCTTTTCGTGACTTTCCGACTGTCATCGTATGCGCATGTGCACTGAATTATAATAAATAAATTGATGGAGAAATATGAATAGAATATATAACGGTTTCAATTCACTTATAGTTATTATATAACTTGATAACAACACAGGTTTGTATCTTGTTACATCTCAAATTAATTCTTCTTTCCACTGCTTACTTCTATTAATAAGAAATTGTATTCTGAGGGAAAGCGTGATCAATTTACTGTTCTAATTTGTGAAAAGTGTATGTTGTAGTGTGTGTACAACTAGTTCTACTGTTATTCACCCCGATTGTGGAATCACATGCTAAAGTACTGCACGGGCCAATTTTTCGCAGCCCGGACCGTCAGGAACTCGGCTCAGTCCATTTTCACAGGCCGTTTAAAAATCCTAATATCAAGGCCCAACCCGCGGCCATAGGATTCTGAAACATACCCCCTGTTCATTTCATGGGCTTGAAAGTAAATTGTATCAAATGTCACGCTCTTAAAACTCTTAATTTTTGACTATCGAATGTTTTTAAAATGTTGCAATTTCCAGTCCTTATATGGAAGTCAATAAAATTTTCAAACGAGATTTAGGAGCTCAAAGAGACAGGATTCCGCCAAAGGATTTTATTGCCGGTTAGATTTGTTTTTAAACGTTTTTCACTTTCAGTATCAATTAAAACTTTGATTTGTAAACGGTTAGCAAAACAAATGAGTTTTATTTTTAAAGAATTTTAAACAGTTGTGTTCAAGTCATATCCTAAAAACTCGATTTCGATTTTTGTATCTTCTTACAACTATTCATCAGACTGATAAACAAAAATTTATTTGAAACTCAAAAAATGATTTTTTTTTTATTTTATAGGAAAAAATAAAATTTGAAATCAAATAAATATTTTTGTGAAAAAATTATTCAGAAATGACAAAAATATTTTTCGATGTTAAAGATAACATTGATTGATAGATAAGCGATATCCATGAGTTCATCGAGTTTCTTATTGAGTAGGTAAGGTTATTTGATTATTTGCGTCATATCGATTCTAAATTGTCTTTTTTTCGGCTGGTGGCAGACTAAAAAAATCCATTTTGTGAAGAACTGGAAAATTTTTGGAGTTTTTTGTTAAAAAAACTAATTAGTTTATAAAGAATTCTATTTAGTGCAATTACTGTATAATCTATAATATAGTAGCCCTCGTCACTCACTCACTAATTCTGTTATGCTTACGTCATCAGTCGTATAGGTAAACAATAAACAAATTCGATCCGGAAAAAAGTAATTTATTATAAAAAAGAATAGGAACAAAAGTTAAGGTACGAGTGACTGCGACTTCGTAAGCAAAACAAATTTGAAGAAATTTAATTAATAATAAAGAAAACCGATTTTGTACAACTTAGGTATTGGAATTCCGAGTGTGGCTAAAAATAGCATCGGCTATGTGCCTAACGACAATTTCGATGTGCTCGTTAGAGAGCTACTAATTTTTTTTAACGAATTGTTTAGCCGGTAGGAGCAAAATTAATTAAAAACTTATTATATTAATACAAAACTATTACGTACGGATCGAGCAGCTAAAAGTGCATTCAGGTCTCGGCGCTCAACCGATAGACACGAGTAAACAAACTTCTGAAAATTAATGTTCTCAAACTCTAGAAGAGACTGACGAATGTCGAGAAAGCGACTAATGTAAATTCTTCGGAGAAGAAAATTAAAAAAAAATTTAAATCAAACAAGGCATCGCTACTATAAACCGTTATCAGTATATATAGCGCTGCTATATATTACGTTACGAATTTTGTAACTGGCTAAATAAACGGGCCCCACAAACAACTGTAATCTAAAATTTATATATAATGAGATTTTAAAAGATCCGTGATTTTTGACGGGCTACTTCTAGTGAACAAATAGTTTGCTTTTGTCATCATGTGTGGTTGCAAAAAAATGTTTAGCAAATGTTTTATCTCGTAATTAAACAATCATATACTAAATTAATGAACTTATAATGTTTGTTGTAGTAGTGGTGGTGCTGCTGGTGGGGATGATGGTGGTGGTGGTGGCTTATGATAAACTTAGAGCATCGTGGGGACGCCCAATTGCTGATACGTCCTTTCTGAGTCATCTGAGTCATTGAGCCATATGATTTAGATCTGTACCAAAAGCTATGGACCAAGGCAAAATCGCCACAACATCATTATTTGCAAACTCAGTGAAAAATTTCAATCAAGGGCATTCAGCTCAAAAACAGAGCCACGAATTAGAACAGAGATGGACCTAAGAATTCCGGACATCTGTGCTTGGAAAAATATCAGTATCTTGTGAGTGATATATCTATTGTCTCAGATCTTTCAACCTTAATAAGGAAGACAAAAGAGTGGTAAGAATCAAGTAAATCAGTTGAAAACAGTTTTTAGTAAACATTTCAATGGACTGAATTTCTAATGTTTATTTTGTTTAAAATGTATTTTTTTGTACTATCATGAAGTGCATGAGCACTTAAATAAACGATTTCGAAACCAAAGTACGACGTGACAGAAAGAAACCAGCCCAGGCTAACCTAAAACCTATATTCACAGCGTATGTGTGCAATTTGAGAGGGGTGATGGCAGAAAAGTCGTACAAGTTCTGGACTGACATCGGCGTTTAAAAAAAAATTATTGACTTTCTATGTACTTTCTATTTTATTAAATACATATAATGTATGGGGATTTTTTAAGCGTAGTACGGAGAGGGATGGGATAAGAAAACGGCGCAATGCCCTTGTTATATGACGTGGAATAATTGTGTGTTATGATGTGATTGTCATTTCCATAGTTTAAACTTTGATATTTGTCTCTGGGATCTCTCAGGCCCATTTGGGGACATTAAATAATAATGTTGAGGTTTTGCGGACATTTTAATTTTGCCCTGATCGCGAATGTGCGATTATATAAGTCTGAGAAAATAAATGTTTTGAAGTAAAAGTAGTAGCATTTGCAGTTGTTGTAGTAGCATTAGTAGTTATTGATTTTGATTGAAATTGTAAACTTTATGCTTTAGATTTTTATATTTCTCCGGAACTCTCAAGCCCACGCAGACATTTTATTCTTATATTTATTCAGCCCCCACTGTATTGTATTTAAAAGCTGTGAAAATAAAAGATTGCAAAATAGAATTATTATTATTATTATTATTATTATTATTATTATTATTATTATTATTATTATTATTATTATTATTATTATTATTATTATTATTATTATTATTATTATTATTATTATTATTATTATTATTATTATTATTATTATTATTATTATTATTATTATTATTATTATTATTATTATTATTATTATTATTATTATTATTATTATTATTATTATTATTATTATTATTATTATTATTATTATTATTATTATTATTATTATTATTATTATTAGTAGTAGTAGTAGTAGTAGTAGTAGTAGTAGTAGTAGTAGTAGTAGTAGTAGTAATATTAGTAGTAGCTTTCTCTCTTTTTTCTCTTTCTTTCTCTTACTTTTTCTTTTTTTTTCTCTTTCTCTCTTTCTTTTTTTCTTTCAATTTCCCTTTTTTTCTTACTCTATATCTTTTTCTAAATTAAAACAGATCTGTGAGACAAGTTTAAAGTTAATTTTTGTGTCTGAAGACACTAATTTTGTTGTTTTATTTGCATTCTCTCAGCTGAATCAGATTTTTTTTCAACTTTGTAAACAAAAAGAAGCAACTGCAAGTTGCAACTCGTGTGGAGCAAGTAGTAACGTTATATTAAAACAACAGGCTTCGTTAGGCTTGTATTATAAAATCAACAAACAAATAATAAACAAGTAAAGGAAAAACAAGTTTTCAACCCAAACTTTAATATCAAATACACTCAATTTAGAAATACAAAAGATGTTCAAACTAAGTTTTTTTTTAATTGAATCATGTATTGTCATTCAATATAAAGCTCTGCTGAAAGTTTTAGCTCTTAGCTAGTCAAAAAGCTGGTTAAATTTTACTTGCAAGATTTGCGCACAGAGAAAGCCACACACACATACACACATACACAAACACACACACAAACAGAGATTGTAACCTAAGTAAAAGTTTATAAAAATGTATTATTTTTTACGAATTAATGACGTAAATACTTACTGTTTTCTTTAACAGCAATAGTCATCTTATGAGTCGCATAGCATTTACTTAGGTTAATTAAACTTATTATTAAACTCAATCATCAATGAATTTTTTTTAATATTCAGATTCTGAGTTTTCATTGAAAACGTTTTTCTTAACTTTATCACTCTTTGTCTTTTCAGGTCTATTCGACTTTGTTTTACCTTTGTTTTTTTATTTTAGCTTCTTGTCTCTTCAAAGTTTTTTTCCAGAGTTTCCTTCTCTGGAGTGTCAGTTGAAACAGCTGACTTTTGCTTACGTACAGCCATTTTTGTTTTGTTTTCTTGGTGGTGCCTTAGGTAGAGGTCTGATCTTTGAAGGTGAAAACCCGGTAGACACATTTTGGATACCTGAAGGGTTTGGACGATCAGTAACAAAAGCACCAGCAAAATCAGAATTTGGAAAGATGTTTGGATTCAATGGCCAAAGTCCAGTTGTTCTGAAACCGTTTATAATACTAGTTTGATTGAATGAAGTGGTTCTGTTAAGTGAAGTATCCTCTGTTGTTCTAAGTGATATTCTTGGATTTTTTTTTATAAATTTGGTAAACCAATCATCTCCAGCCATACAATTCTTCTGCCATGACGCAGGAATGTTTTCAACGTTAAAAGCAACTGCACACTGGTGAGCTAGTTTTTTTCACTTCGGATGGAAGCAATCCGAAGAAGATATTTGCACATTTCAAGAAGTGAGTGGTTATTTTCTTTTCTTGCTCTGGTAAAAATACTTGCCTTGGTTTTGTATAACCAACAGTTAGAGGCAAATTGTTCTTCTTTTTTTAGGTGTCTGAAATGATACATGACACAGATCAAACAATGCAGCAGCCTCACAATTTTTTTTGCCATTGTTTAATACTTTCTTTGCAGTTTGTTCATAGACCATTTCCGATTTTGACGCCCGTTCTAATTTCTTTTTATACTTCCGCACCCCAAAATACAAATTTAAACTATCTTTTTCTATGTCAATATTTAGAAATTTGTTTAGGGCTATTAACAGACGGAAAAAGCTTAAGCCAATATAATAATACCAATAAAGTAATAGCGAATGTAAAAAAACCCATTAATGTGCAGGCCTAGGGCAAATTGTAACTGATTACTACTTGCTCGTACCTTTTGTTACATCTAGCCCCAAACCGAAATAATAACATTTTTATTTCTAAAAAAATGATTGGCTTGGGTTATGTGAAAGTACTATCATTCGGTAACTTAATAAATACATAATACAAAAATAATAAAAACTTTTTTATCACAAACTTTTATTCAACTTACAATCTCTGTTTGCAAGTGTGTGTGCGTGTGTGTCATTCTCTGTAAACAAATCTTGCATGTAAAATGTAACCAGCTTTTTGACTAGGTAGGAAGCTGAAACTTTTAGCATAACTTTATATTAGATGATAATAAATGATTCAATTAAAAAAAAAAAAGAATTAATTTCGTATTTGAAATAAAAGTTTGTGTTGAAAAACTTGTTTTTCCTTTTTATTCTTCAATTAGAAACCTTACGATCTTGGAATCAAATTTTTGCGTTTATAAAATTGTGAGAAACAAATTATTTGTTTGTCTAGGCATGTTTAGTATTTTATAAAATAAAAACTAAACAAATTAGTTATTTCAGTTTATTATTCAATTATTTCAATGTATGCAACTAAATTGACAAAGAATAATTCTAATTTTCAATCTCATTATTTAGTTCCTTTCATTATTTCAAAAGAAATAATAAGGTTATAAAGAAGAAGACAACATTCATTCAAGGTCACACCAATTAACATGAACTCAGATAAAAACAGAAACTCAATTTCTATGCAAATCAGTCAAAGATCCGCAGGCTGCAAGCTTAGATATATATTAACATAAAAAGTGCGCTTTTGTCTTCATGTATACTTTTGATGATAAATTTTTTTTTACTGATTATATAGTTATATAACATCTCAAATAGCTTTATTACATTATCAAATTTAATTAAAAAATAAACAACGAGTGAAAAACGAGTTATTCAACACAACTTTGATTTCAAATACACTCGATTTAGAATTACAAAAGATGTTCAAATTAATTTATTTTTCAAATAAAATCATGTATTGTCATTCAATATAAAGCTATGCTGAGAGTTTCAGCCTTTTAGCTAGTCAAAAAGCTGGTTATATTTTACTTGCAAGATTTGCGTAAAGAGAAAGCCACACACACACACAAATAGAGATTGTAACCTAATTAAAAGTTTGTAAATATTTGTAATAAAAGTTTGTAAAAATAAAAATGAATAATTATAGTAATAAAAAATTATTGCTATAATTATTTATGTGAAAAATGTTTTGATATTGGGGGCGTAGTGCCAATATGTTTAATAAAAAGTATTGAATCGGTATTGCCATTAATTTGAAAAAAGAAAATGTATTACTGTACATATAACCATCTGCTTTTTTCCCGGTTTGCTTGGACTGCTATCGATAAGTTCTTTTTGCAAAACGTTGTAATGGCTCAGTCTTAAATGGTCATTTAGAAGTACTGGAAAACCTTTTCGAGCTAATAAAACTGAAAATTCTTTATAACACTGCATGGTTTGTGCTTGTCACAAATATTCATTATTGTTTTACGTTTTATATTTTGAACGTTTTTTAATTTTATTTGTTTTTAATTTTTGTGTAATTAAATGTTTTACAGTATTTGTTATGCTAATAATAGAATACTCATAAAATGTTTCTGAAAGTTTTATTGTTTATAGTGTGGTAATATATTTTATTTGAATATAATTTAATAGTTGCATGATCAATATTTTTTCAGGTGCCTAATATCGGGTCACAAGTACATTGTCTGAGAGAGAAAATTAAGAACAAAAAAATGAGAAAAAACCGGTTATAAATTATTAAATACATCTACTTTTATACTATTAAATACATATAGCTATATATTATTAATTACATACAACTATATATTATTAAATATTTATAACTTTATATTATTAAATACATATAACTATGTATTATTAAATACATATAACTCTGTATTATTAAATACATATAATTATATATTGCTTTAAAAAAAATTAAACCAAACTGTAATGAATAGTTATTTTGATGAAGTAAAAACATTTATTTTAATTCATTTTATTTTATTTATTTCTTGGTCTCGAACGGAGGACATATGCTAGGTAAACAAAAATTCAGACAGTTGATACACATAAAGGGTGTTGAGAAAACAGAAACATTTGCATAGCAGAAATATGATCAACAACAACAAAAAGAGCCTCACGATATAAACACCTCAATAACATAAATGGTGACAAGGAATTGACACATTGTGATAATAGTAGAATGATATGTATAACATTGTAATTGTCATTTATATGATAAGAAAGGTGATAGATCCGAGGCGTAGCTATGGTTTTCTGCGCCCGGGGACGAAATACAAAATCTGCGTCCCCTTCATAACTTCTCTTGCTTTTTTGATCCCAAAAAACCTGATGACCGAGAGCGGGGTAGTCGGAGTCATAGAAATTGCTAGGTATAAAAAAATAATATTAAAAAACAAATTAATTAGTTTTTCAGTTCGTTTTTAATAAACTTCTTGTTTTGCAAAAAAAATAAATTTCTTTCATAAAATACATATCAACTTGACCTAGAACCTCAGGTATGAAATTCAATAGTTCAAGTTATCATAATTACTTTCCTATAATTTAAAAATATCTTTAAGTAATTTAAGCCCATTATGAAATTCATACAAAATTATCTGGTAATAAAAACTAGAAATTTTTGTCAAGACTTCGCATATTTTGGTAGTTGTAAATTTGCCTCATTACATAACTAATTATTGAATAACTGTTGAGCACGAAGATGACATACCACAGTTGTTAAATGCTCATATAAAAAACTTTAAGTTTCAAATAACGCTATAAATATATATATATATATATATATATATAAACTTCGTCCGTCTGTAACCACCATAGATATCTCTGGTAACCACTTATGATTTTAATAGAACCGCGACGAATTCAATGAAATTTTATTTTATACAACACAAAACAAATAAAAATTAATTTATTGTAAAAAAATTATTTAAAACGGTAATTAAAACACATATATTTCATTAACTTTTATAACTCAATGATTATTTGTTTATGTCCGTTCTTATATCGACCTCACGCCTCCTTTCGAACTTTAATTTGTGAGTATTTTCGAAACAATGTTAGTAGTTATAGATATTGTTGATTATAATTTTTCTTTCTCAACTTTTTTCAGTTTGAGGTAAAATTCCCATATATAAGTTTAAAACTTTTCCCTTCCTCAACACAAAAACGTTTTGTCAAAAAGGTTAGGTTGGTTAGTAGTTTATGATTCTTATTATTTTTTATTTAAGGTTAATATTAAATTGCTGTTATGATGTTTAAAATTGTGTTTTTGTTTTTTAAAGATCATATAACTGATTTAGAGAACATATAAATAAGTTCATTTTGTTTGATTGATTGAACAGTTGAATCATTTCAATAAGCATTGCTTAAATTTTATTTTTCATTTTGTGTTTTAACATTTTAAGGTGTAGGAATTTTTAAATGAATATTCAAAACATTTTTTATTGCATGGTGATTCATGATGCAACATATATATGCTACAGGAAATGTTCATCCAACTGTTAAGCAACAAAAGCTATAAATCTAATATCAGGATTGAGTATTGAACAAAGAGCTGCTTTTGATGAACTAATAACTGCTATGCAAAATAAAGATCTTTCTGAAAATTGTTTTTTTTTCTTGAGAAAACATATGTCTACAAAATCTTATTGAGTTCAGTGCACAGTGTTGAAGATATCGCATTACAATTTGCATCTACGGGAATTGCTGCAAATTTACTACTAGGACTTGGTGGTAGTGGGAAAATATATGTTTACAAAACCTTATTGAGTTCAGTGCACAGTGTTGAGGAAATCGCATATAAAGGAATTGCTGAAAATTTACTACCAGGTGGAAAAACTTATTATTCTCAGTTCATACTACCTGTACAATTGTTAGATACGTCAACATCTCCAATGCGATTAAATACTTCAGATGCGGAGGTTATAAGATGAGTTTTTGATGGTACCCAGCACAGCATTGAAAGCTGTAGATAAGCTATTTAAAAAGATAATAGAAAGTTTAAAACTATTTGATTGCAAAACATTGCTTATTGGTAGAGATTTTTGTCAAATACTACCTGTAGTACCTCATGGAACCAGAGCTGCAAGTATCGAAGCAAGCCTAGTGTTTAATGACCATTGGAACAGGTTCAAAGTTTTGAAACTTAAAATTATATCCGTTTTATAGATCCTGATTTTAGTCAATGGTTAGCTAAATAAGTAATGGCACCTTAAATACCAATTATGGGTTTCCTGATGATATAATAGAAAATCTTCAAAACATGATATGCAAAAATTCTTTAATTTGAAGAAGACATGCAAAATCACTCAATTGAGTTTCTCAATGAACAAGCACTGTCTGGAATGCCACTACATAAACTTTAATTAAAAATTGCTTACCTAATCCTGTAATTAAAAAATCTTAATACTATACGAGGACTCTGTAACGGAACTCAATTAATGCTCAACGAATCCAGAACTCCCGTCCGTTCTCAGAAAAAGACAGTTTCCAGTTAAGCTGGCATTTGCAATGACAATAATTAAATCTCAAGAAAAAACATTAGACATGGTAGGCATTTATTCACCAGAGCCTGTGTTTAGCCATGTCTCGAGTATAACCTGATTGCAATGTTAAAATCAAAATTTCTGAAGGGACATCTAGGACATCTAATTAAAGGATGTGATGGTATTTTTACAAAAAATGTTGTTTATAAAGATATATTCACTTTGTAACTAATAAAAAATTATTTTTAGATTATTTTTATGGAGATTGCTATTTTGTCGTTAATAATAAAACTAATTTTTTGAGTTAATTATTTTTGTGTATGTCTTTTTAGGCCAGTCGTCCGACAGGCTTCGAAGCTAGTATTAAATAATCAGTT
>OZ022247.1:18692909-18827909 GCA_963978895.1 Erpobdella octoculata | reverse complement strand
TTTTAAAAAATGGTGAAACACGTATATCTTTTTTTTTTGAGTAGATACTAAGTATTAATTTTTACATCTGTAGCAATTACAGTTGTTGAGTAGCAGTTACTTTAAAAACCAAATAACCCTATTTTCCACCCCACTATTGAAGTCCTGGAAACCAAATTTTCAAAAAATGGTGAAACACGTATATCATTATTTTTAGAGTAGAAACTAAATACTAATTTTTACTTTTGTAGCATTCACAGTTTTTGAGTAGCAGCTACTTCAAAAACTAAGTAATCCTATTGTCCACCCCACATTTGAAGTCCTGGAAACCAAATTTTCAAAAAATGGTGAAACACGTATATCTTTATTTTTAGAATAAAAACTAAATACTAATTTTTACATTTGTGGTATTTACAGTTTTTGAGTAGCAGATACTTTAAAAAACAAATAACCCTATTTTCCACCCCACATTTGAAGTCCTGGAAACCAAATTTTCAAAAAATGTTAAAACACGTAATTTTTATATTTTTCAAGAAGAATCCAAATACCAAATTTCAAAATCTCCTCATTTTTGGTTTTCGAGATATACATTGTTTTAGAAAAAAGTTTGTTTTCCAGTTTCTTCCCCTCAGGAGCAAAATTTTCAAAATTCCTTTCTTAGTGGATGCTTACGCAATAAAAGTAATATAAGTTCCAAATTTCACGTTTCTAGGAAGAGGCGTTTGAGCTCGGCGCTGATTATCAGTCAGTCTGTCAGTCATCCCTGTTCTTTTATATATATCTATACTAGCGGGGTTACCCGGCGTTGCACGGGGTTTTTAGAGGTTTTTCTAATGTTTGTCCCTCTCGCTCCCGTTTCCTTCTCCATTTTCCCGTTTTCGTCGCGTTCCCGGTCGCTTTTCCGCTCTCGGTCGTTTTCCAGCTCCCGGTCGCTTTCCCGCTCAGACGTTTTGTTATCGATTTTCTCTCTTGCTCGCGTTTCCTTCCAAGCTTGCTCTCCCGATTCCAGTCGCTTTCCGCGTTCCCGGTCGCTTTCCGCGTTCCCGGTCGCTTTCCCGTTCCCGGTCGCTTTCCCGTTCCCGGTCGCTTTCCCGTTCCCGGTCGCTTTCCCGTTTCCGGTCGCTTTCCCGTTCCCGGTCGCTTTCCCGTTCCCGGTCGCTTTCCCGTTCCCGGTCGCTTTCCCGTTCCCGGTCGCTTTCCCGTTCCCGGTCGCTTTCCCGTTCCCGGTCGCTTTCCCGTTCCCGGTCGCTTTCCCGTTCCCGCTCACGCTTGCTCTCCCGTTCCCGGTCATGCTTGCTCTCCCATTCCCGGTCACGGTTGCTCTCCCGTTCCCGTCCCCGTTCAAGCTCATTTTCTCTTTTCCATTCTTTCATAACTTCTGTTAGCCTATAAAACGTAAAATAGATTTGCTAAGACTATATATATATATGAATGTTTGTGGGTTAGTTTGTTTATTATAGAAACGGGAAAGCGACCCGGAACAGACAGCGAGTGGGAGCGGGAATGCGACACGGAACGGACAGCTGCGACCGGCAGCGGGAAAACGACCGAAAACGGGAAAGCGAACAGGAGTGGGAAAGCAGGTGGGAAAGGAAACGGGAGAGAAAGAGACAAACATTAGAAAAACCTCTAAAAACCCGGGCAACGCCGGGTATCTCCGCTAGTACATACATAAACACAGACACAGACACACATACATGCACATACACATACATACATACATACACACATACATACGCACATACATATATATATAGTTCCCGCTCGCTCACCCGCTCCGCTCCGCTCATTTTGTGACGGATTTCAAAAAAATTTTCTCTATATTTGATTCCCCTTGACTCTCAAGATTGTGTGAAAATTTCATTACGATCGGATGAATGGTGTAGCAATGCATAAACGCCATTAACATATATACATATATACAAACATTCATTTTTATATATATAGAATATATAAAAACTAGCAGTGCCCGTAGCGGCTTCGCTCACATGAAATTAGAGAATTTGACCCATGCATACATAGTAGAGTACTGCACGGATCAATTTTTTAAGTCTCGGCTCGGCCCGTCGACATCTTGGCCCAGCCCGTTTCAAAAACCGAAATTCCTGGCCCGGCACGGCCCGTCTAATATGCGCCCGGCCCGTTTTTACAGGCCTAGAAGTTCTATATACTTGATGGAAAACTTCGGCCCGTCCCACCTTGACTTCAGGTTTAGCCTGGTCCGTCTGAACACCCTAAAATCACTAAAATGTCTATATACTTGGTTAAAAATCTCGGCCCGTCCCACCTTGATTTAAGGTTTTGGCAGGGCCGTATGAAGACCCTAAAATAACGGCTTGGCCCGTCCGTCCGGTGATAAAATGAACTCATCTACTTTTAACTGGCACAAAACCTCAAAATACGAATTTTCAAATCAGTAGCACTTGAAGTTTTTGAGTAGCAGTTATTTTAAAATCAAATAACCCTTTTTCCACTTCACATTTGAGGTCCTGGAAACCAAATTTTCAAAAAATGGTGAAACACGTCTATCATTATTTTTAGAGTAGAAACTTAATACTAATTTTACTTTTGTAGCATTTACAGTTTTTTAGTAGCAGTTACTTTAAAAACCAAGTAACCCTATTTTCCACTCGACATTTGAAGTCCTGGAAACCAAATTTTCAAAAAATGCTAAAACACGTATTTCATTATTTTTGGAGTAGAATCTAAATACAAATTTTTACTCCTTTAACATTCACATTTTTTGAGTAGAAGCTACTTTAAAAACCAAATAGCCCTATTTTCCACCCCATATTTGAAGTCCTGGAAACCAAATTTTCAAAAACTGGTAAAACACGTATATCATCATTTCTGGAGTAGAAACTTAATACTTATTTTTACTCCTGTAGCATATACAGTTTTCGAGTAGCAGTTACATTAAAACCAAATAACCCAATTTTCCACCCCACATTTGAGGTCCTTGAAACCAAATTTTTAAAAAATGGTAAAACACGTATATCTTTATTTTTAGAAAAGAAACTAAATAATAATTTTTACATCTGTGGTATTTACTGTTTTTGAGTAGCAGTTACTATAAAAGACAATTTGCCCTATTTTCCAACCCACATTTGAAGTCCTGGAAACCAAATTTTCAAAAAATGCTAAAACACGTATTTCATTATTTTTGGAGTAGAAACTAAATACTAATTTTAACTCCTGTAGCATTAACAGTTTTTGAGTAGAAGCTACTTTAAAAACCAAATAACCCAATTTTCAACCCACATTTGAGGTCCGGGAAACCGAATTTTAAAAAAATGGTGAAACACGTATTTTTTTATTTTTCAAAAAGAATCTATATACCAAATTTCAAAATCTCCTCATTTTTGGTTTTCGAGATATACATTGTTTTAGAAAAATTTTGTTTTCTAGTTTTTTCTTCTCAGGAGCAAAATTTTCAAAAATCCTTTCTTAGCGGATGTTTACGCTATAAAAGTAATATAAGTTCTAAATTTCACGTTCCTAGGATGAGGCGTTTGAGCTCGGCGTTGATTATCAGTCAGTCATCAGTCAGTCAGTCAGTCAGGACATGTTCTTTTATATATATAGACTAGCGGAGATACCCGGCGTTGCCCGGGTTTTTAGAGGTTTTTCTAATGTTTGTCTCTTTCTCTCCCGTTTCCTTTCCCACCTGCTTTCCCACTCCTGTTCGCTTTCCCGTTTTCGGTCGTTTTCCCGCTGCTTGTCGCTTTCCCGCTCCCGGTCGCTTTCCCGCTCCCGGTCGCTTTCCCGCTCCCGGTCGCTTTCCCGCTCCCGGTCGCTTTCCCGCTCCCGGTCGCTTTCCCACTTCCTGTCACATTCCCGCTCCCGGTCACTTTCCCGCTCTCGGTCGCTTTCCCGCTCCCGGTCGTTTTCCCGTTCCCGGTCGCTGTCCCGTTCCCGCTCACGTTTACTCTCCCATTCCCGCTCACGCTTGCTTTTCTGTTCCCGCTCGCTGTCCGTTCCGGGTCGCTTTCCCGTTTCTATAATAGACAAACTAACCCACAAACATTCATATATATATATATATATATATATATATATATATATATATATATATATATATATATATATATATATATATATATATATATATATATATATATATATATATATATATATATATATATATATATATATATATATATATATATATATATATATATATATATATATATATTGCGAATAAACTGTGGAATCAATAGCTTTTCGTTTAGGTGGCCTAATTAATTCGATAGAAAGATTTGAAATTTGAAATTGTATTTTTAGCCAATTTTCAATATATGACGATATATGTAGTTCCCGCTCGCTCACCCGCTCCGCTCCGCTCATTTTGTGACGGATTTCAAATTTTTTTTTTTATATTTGATTCCCCTTGACTCTCAAGGTTGTGTGAAAATTTCATTACGATCGGATGAATCGTGTAGCAATGCATAAACGCCATTAACATATATACATACAAACATTCATTTTTATATATATAGATATATATATATTGCGAATAAACTGTGGAATCAATAGCTTTTCGTTTAGGTGGCATAATTAATTCGATAGAAAGATTTGAAATTTGAAATTATATTTTTTCAGCCAATTTTCAATATATGACGATGTTTTAATATACACACACACACATATATATATATATATATATATATATATATATATATATATATATATGCGTGTGTGTATGAATTTTTGTGAGTCTTTTTAAGTTATTTTGACAGCTTTTCATTACACTTCCTCTTTTGAGCTCAAATTCTTCTCAACGATTCAGAACACGAAGCAATCGAATTTATCAAAATTGCAAAATAATGCTATTCTGATTGGTGTTTCATTTGAAAGCTCAAAATAAACTCAATATCATTAAACATTGTTTGCGTATTTATAATGTAAATGTGTTTAATTTCTATTTATTACTTTTCCAGCGAGCAAAGTTTTAATAAATGTTGGTTAAATCATAAATAAAATAATTTTATACCTTAACATTGTTTTTAAAAAAAAATCTTTGCTTTAATTTGTTATAAAAATTCTTTTTATAATCATAGTGTTATATAAAAGAATTACGTAAATAATTATATTACTATGAAAATAAAAATATAATACAACACATAATATTATTATATTATGATTTAAAAAATAAGCGTATTTAGTAGTTGTTTCCAAGAAATTCAAAGTTTAATTAATTAAACATCCAATATTAAGATAAATTTTGTTTTATAGTAATTAAATTGCATTGAAAAATCAAACCTTAAGCGGAGAGCTGTTGTAAACTATCAGGAAACAGCATTTATCAAACCTTTTCAATAAATAACATCTTTTATAAATTATTGTTTAAGCTTAAACAAACTATTAATACTAATTTGTATGTCCATGCATGAAATTGTGCTTCTGATCGAATTGGACGCACCACTCTTTTATATATACATATATGCATACGTACACACACACAAACATAACATACCTTTATACATACATATATACATACAGGGATGCATACATACATACATACATACATACATACATACATACATACATACATACATACATACATACATACATACATACATACATACATACATACATACATACATACATACATACATACATACATACATACATACATACATACATACATACATACATACATACATACATACATACATACATACATACATACATACATACATACATACATACATACATACATACATACATACATACATACATACATACATACATACATACATACATACATACATACATACATACATACATACATACATACATACATACATACATACATACATACATACATACATACATACATACATACATACATACATACATACATACATACATACATACATACATACATACATACATACATACATACATACATACATACATACATACATACATACATACATACATACATACATACATACATACATACATACATACATACATACATACATACATACATACATACATACATACATACATACATACATACATACATACATACATACATACATACATACATACATACATACATACATACATACATACATACATACATACATACATACATACATACATACATACATACATACATACATACATACATACATACATACATACATACATACATACATACATACATACATACATACATAGATACATACATACATACATACATACATACATAGATACATACATACATACATACATACATAGATACATACATACATACATACATACATACATACATACATACATACATACATACATACATACATACATACATACATACATACATACATACATACATACATACATACATAAATACATACATACATACATACATACATACATACATACATACATACATACATACATACATACATACATACATACATACATACATACATACATACATACATACATACATACATACATACATACATACATACATACATACATACATACATACATACATACATACATACATACATACATACATACATACATACATACATACATACATACATACATACATACATACATGCATAAATACATACACACATTTTTTTTTGAAGATAAAATGTGAAATAAAGGCATGACTTTTATTTATCAACTCAAAACATTTTCTTCAATAAAAACTATTTTCATTCAAATTTTTTTTCAAATAGCCTCAGCGATTCTCAAGGAGTAGGAACAGGAGAGTGAGCGGAAAAGAGAGAGAAAAACTAACCCATAAAAACAAAGTTTTTATTATAAATCCTTTAAAATTAAAAATCCGTTAAAATTTGGTGTTTTTTGAAAAACTTAATTATACAATATCTGATCAAACTGAAATTTTGATAGATTTAATTGTCTCGCAGCCCAAGTCGATGTGCCAAATTTCAGCTCGATCGGATAACGGGAAGTGAGTTAATTTTGAGACTCAAAGTTTGTGACTGACAGGAAGACAATCAAAACTAATATAAAGGATTTAAAAGCAAGAGAAAAAAACAACGATAAAAAAACTTCTAAAAATCCCGGTCAACACCGGGTAATCCCGCTAGTACATTATAAAAAACGTATGCGTCGTTTTCAAACAACTTCCAACTTCTTCCCACAAAAGCTTTTTTGACAAAATTTTCATTTCATTTACTGGACGACAAAAGTAGAAAATATGGTTCTTTTGAACGAAATACAGAATCTAGAGTAACATCTGCCAATCGTAAACACTAGTTAAAATCTTTAATAAAGAAATATTTTCCAATTTTTTGCTCTTTCTTTCACTTTAGCTTCGCCAACTTTTTTCGCTTCCGAAACTGTAAAAAGATGATTAATTGCACAAGCTTGAAACAAACTAAAAAACACGCAACCTGAAATTTGAACAGGTTTTTTTCCCAAATTCTTCAATAAAATGAAACAACTCCAAATACAAAATAATTTCCAACTCAAATCCCTATAACGACACGGAACCTCGAATTGAGAGTCGAAAGTGCTTAAAATTTGCACTTCCTGGACCATGAAATGACCTCCTAATGTTCTAACTCATCTCGTCAGAAGTCATAAAACGTCGTCCAGATGTCAGATGATGATGCTGATTGTGATTGTGCTGAGTGTGATTGTGATACGTGTTTTGATTTGTTTCAGATTTTACATAAATTGCCTGTTAATTTTTTGGCCTGCCTCTCTTCATCAGTGGCGTTTTAGCTATTAATTTAAGATTTACGATCTATTTAAAAATGCAAACATCGGTGGATTGAAGAGTGACGTATCTTATGATTGGTTGGCTGATATGATAATGTTTTAATAATCTATTGTTCAATACATCAAAAAAAATTAGAAAATTAAAAACTGAGAAAATTGAAAAAACAGGTAAATTAAAAATATGTTATATCGCTAAACAATAGAACAACAAACTGAAGAGCAACACATATAGAACAGCATATACAGAACAGCAAATTTAGAAATACATTATATAGAACAAAATCATTTACAGAACAACTTATAGAGAACGAGATTTATAAGCACCACATATAGAACAAGGACAACATGATGTAAAGAAGTAAAGGAAAAAACGAGTTTTTTAACACAAACTTTAATTTCAAATACACTTGATTTAGAAATACGAAAGATGTTCAAATAAAGTTGTTTTTTTTAATTGAATCATGTATTGTCATCCAATATAAAGCTATGCTGAAAGTTTTAGCTCTTAGCTAGTCAAAAAGCTGGTTAAATTTCACTTGCAAGATTTTCGTACAGAGAAAGCCACACACACACACATACACATACATACACACACAAACAGAGATTGTAACTTAAATAAAAGTTTGTAAAAACAATATTTATTAAATAGCAAACTAAAATTTTCAATTGCGAAAAGGCGAGAAGTTGTCTCAATTAGTAGTTCTGTTGAATAGTTGTCGTGCATCAAATTGTTATGCCGATCTGTAAGCCTTTCAGCGATTTTTTCTAAAAATGCAATTCGCATTATTTTAAATAAATAACCACCACGAAATTCAATATTGTTGACTTGAAAGCCGAAATCGTTCCTTTCGTTATAACGAAACTCACAGAGCGTGAAGTAAAATAAGACAATATGGCGTCCATCACCATTATTAAATTTCCGAACGAATGAGTTACAATTATGGCGGAATACTACAAAGAAGAAATCAATCCAGCCCAACTAATAGGGGTAATGATGATAATGATGTTGATGATGACGACGACGACGATGATGATGATGTTGATGGAGAGTTGGCAATGATGGTGGTGGTGATGATAATGATGCTGATGATAAGGTGGTAATGATGGTGATGATGATGATGATGATGATGATGATGATGATGATGATGATGATGATGATGATGATGATGATGATGATGATGATGATGACGACGATGACGATGGTGATAATGATAATAATGATGATGACGATGATGATAGTGATGATGACGAAGTTGATGATGATGATCATAATAATGATGATGACAATGATGATGGTGATGATGATGATGATGATGGGGTGGTGGTAATAATGATTCGATTATTCGTAGAAGCCTAATTTGAATAACGAGCTTCTTGGATATTTTTCTATCTTGTCCAATCAACGCTCTTTGTAGTATAAAATAACAAATAGAAATTTAACATAAAGCACTTTTTTTTTTGTTTAAAAATAATAATTATCTTTAGTTTGATTTCAACACATAATTTAAGAACTTTTATGTTTTTAAAAACATGTTTTTATATTTATTTGAAACTTAGATTTTATCTAATATTTTGAATTAATTATATCTGCATTAGTAAAAAATCATTTCTTTAAAACGTCATAATAAATCAATCGATTTCAATTGATTGCAGCTTGAATATTTTTCAACCGGAACAAAATCTACATTTAGCGGCATCCATTTTATATAAGACGACATCTCAGGCCTCGCTAGATGATTTATAGAGCACTGTCACATTGGGATTGCTGAAATGCCTTTATCTGATATGAAGGTTTTCATTTTTATGTGTTTTGCATGACACACTTTGTCTGGCATGACAGTCTGTATGCTTGTGTGTAGATGACCTAGTTGACCTAGTGTGTATTGCGTTCGTGTGATAGAGAGGATGGCCGGGGGGCGGGGGGGGGTGTGCGTATATATATATGTGTGGTTGGGAAGTGGCCCTTGAGTACACTTATTTTGAACCAAACCATCATAATTATTTCTAGACTTATTTAATTGAAAAATGTAAAGCATGTGGTGTAATGAATGATTTTGACCAAATCCGACCGTCAGAAAAACTTTCAACCCGACCCAATATAAATTGTGTACGTGGGAACATGTGTGTGTGTTTATGACAGGAAGTGTTACTGTATGTATGAGTCGATGGATGACCGGAAGAGATACATCACGTGCACCTCCCACGCCCACATGTTCGGTTACATACGCACTTGAGAATCGCTAAGAATTTCATTGAAATGTAATTGTGTTGCTATTCATATATGATGACGTAAAGAATTATTTTATTGTCAAAATTGTTCAACCATTAATTCTTTTAATTCTCGAGTTGATGAGAATAATATGGCATATTGTAATTACCAACAATTAGTTTAATTAACATTAATTTAAAATACAAGATCAGTTTTTGCATTTATTATTTCATAAATTAAATAAAAACAAGTTGATGAATTGCCTTAAAAATGTGTTTACAAAACGACCGCAAACTACAAATTCTTATTTTATATTCCACTAACAAAACTTTTCTACGTACTGTGTACTGCCCTCTCATTAATCCACATTTTGCAATATACACGTGTGTGCGTGTGTTGATGATTCGTCATCGAGACAATGCTTTGAAGAAATAGACACGGCATACTTTTATGTTGCAACGGCGGAATTGTAAAAGTAGCAATACAATCGTTGCCGTGCCAAATTAATTTCTAATACCGAAAATAGAAAGTAGTTTTGCTTGTTTAATGGCTGCTGATGCTGGCGAAACCCCGGTTGAGTTTGGTTTGTTTTAAAAACCTTTGAAAATTTCGAATAAAACACTATTTTTTAAATTTCATGATGTTCAGTAATATAAACAGGAAGGTTTTATATATATATATATAAACATATTTATAAATAAATGTATGTATTATTTAGTTATAAATGTATACACCAACGTATTGATCAGTAAATAAAATAACTCAGTGAGACGATTCCCTTGCTTACATTCGGTTGACTTTTACGTTCAATATAACTGAGAAATGACGTTGCCACAATTGTAAAGATGTGGCTGTTGTAAGGAAATGTGATCGTTATCTGCATTGATTGTTTTAAAAACCTCGTACAACTTGAAACATGAAAAAAGTATAAAAATGATGAATATAGCATTCAAGATAAATGCAATAAAATGAAATTGTATTTCTGTAAGAATTAAAATCCAATTTAAAGATATAGTGAATTAAATTGCAGGATTTTACTGTTTACATTCCAGCACAGCTAGGTATAATGGGTGCTGTTTTAAAATTAATTTGCAAGACTAGTAGGTTATAATAATTTTTTTATTATACTTTACATCTCAATACAGCACAGTCATATGTTTACCAGAACCATTAAAAAAGTTCAATGTCTATTACATTTATATTGTTTTAATTGAGGCTATCTACACAAACAGCAAAACGATCATTCATTGGTTAAATGTTAATTAAATATTTTTATATGAAGTTTTATATTCAGAACTAATTAGTACATCGAGCACTAAACTTAATTATTAAATTATTATAATTATCAATAATAATACATTATTCTAATAAAAAATTGATAATTCAAAAATTTTAAAAAAATAAAAAAGATAAAAATAAATAATAATTTAAAAAATTACACACAAGCTTTTATAACCAGTGAAAGTTAAAAAAGTTAAAAAAAACTGTTTTTTAATAATTGTCGCTTTCAAGATTAACGAAAGGAAGTACTTGTTCTAAAACTCTTTTTTATTTATTTTTATTTAAGTTTTATACAAAACGTAAAGCCACTTTAAATTACCTTTTGTAACTCTTTTTATTCTACCAACAATTTTTTTTCTAAAACATTTCTCATATTATTTTTTTTAATCATTGTTGGGAGATTTCATAGAAAGCCAGCGGCCATCCCTACTGACCCAAAATAAGTTTCTTAAAATTTTGTTATAATTATTTATCTTTCCGAAAAATCGTTTTTGAAAATTTTATGAAGAGCTCACGGCCACACATACTCCCACAAATATTTTGAGCCTCCCTGTTTTCTCCAAATGGCGCCCCTGAATTCTTTTGTCCAAATTTTGAAATTAAAAATCAATGGGAATTGGCATAAAAACCGATTACAAAGTTTTTGGAAAATCCTTGTGACTCCCACTGTCACTACTTAGCCAAATGACGACCCTTGATTAGTGTATTGTTTTTAAGAGTAGGCTTTTGAGCAAAATTTGTAGTCAAATGTTCAATAAAAATTGGTCGAAAAAACTTAAAATCAAACAAACATAAGGTGAAACTAATAGTGGTGAGCACAAAACAAATTAAACACATAACAAAGTGGGGCGTTCTCATTTGCAATCCTAATGTTGCGCTATACGCTCTTATTATTTATCATTTATTTTTTACTTGCAAAGCGTGGTTATATTTTTTTAAATATTAATTATTTTAAATGAGATAAACTGTTCTTAAACTGCTGACTCTGTAACTGTAAACTTTACAGTGTAAAGTAATAAAACTTCGAGCTCAGCGCGCAACTTGTAAAATGTTATTTAAAGAAGTTGAATTAAGCTAGTCAGTGGTGTTTACATTTAATTTATAACGTAATTTGTTTGCGTCATAAGACAATTTTATTTTATGAGATTTACTTACGAATATTTCTATTTGACAGTTTTTGTTTTGTATGTCAAATGAGAGTTTGTACAGTTCACCTATGTGTAGTCAAACTAGTACAGTATATATAAGAATAACTTTCATACAGTCAGCTATTTTACATTTGATTTTTGAAATTCATTTCATCGCAGCTGAAATATGCTTAAGTAACGTTTGGGCATTGATTTTTTTTACAATAGTTTATAGTCATTTACACTAGGTCTTTTAAAATTGTTAAAGCAGTATGTACGAAATACCAAAGTATTTTCTGTCGTGGATCATAATTTGATTTTTTAACTTTTTCTTTCTCTTTTCTCCAGGCTTGGGACTGGTTTGCAAAAACTAGTTAGAGTTGGGCATTAAATTTTTGTGCAGTGTTTTAAATACAAACAAAATATTACCACATGTCAGAGATGTCTTCTTTATTATAACAAAGTCTTATTTGTACGTTTTTTATTCAGTGTTGATGAAAGATGAGCAAACTTGAATATCTAATATTTAGAAATATTATTTTAAAGTTTGGGCACTAGTAAATGTGAATAATGGACATAAGATACAAAATTTTTAAGACTGATATTAAATTGAAGATAGTGCACGTTCTTGATTTTGCACATTTCATTTTTTTAGACAAATATTTTTTATTTTAATTACTTAAACCGCATATGTCATATAAGTACAATTTACTTTAAATTAAATGTAACTCCGCCTCCTAATTGCGAGCCAGTCCCAAGCCTGGAGAAAGGAGGAGGGAAAAGTATAAAGGATCAAATTCTGATCCACGACAGGAAGTACTTAAGTGCTTTCTCTATACAGCCATTAAAGTCTTAAGACACCTGGTGTAAAGGACTATAAACTATTATAAAAAAAAAAATTAATTAATTAAATGTAAATCCCGATCATTCAACTGTGACCATAACTTATACAACAAATAATTGATGTTTTAGGTTCAATCTGTTTTGTTTTAATTAAATTTAATTACAGTATCTTATCTCCTGCAATATAAGTGTCGGTAGAACTCTAGGAATGCATCTGATATTTTAAAAAAAAATTATTTTATTTTTAACGGGTTATTACTAATATGTGAGTAATTTTTAAGAAAACGTTTCCTACATATAATTAAATAAATCATCTTTTTTGAAATATTTATATTATACTTTGTGAAAGTTATATTAAATTGCTCTCAACAACTATTTATAACATCTTAAATTTGAGACATTCTCTAATAATTTATGATAAGAAAGTTCTTAAACCACATTCAATTGAAAAACAAAGACAAAGCAAAAATTTACAAACGAAATAATTTTTAACAAGTAAAATGGTAGAACACAATATTACGTATAAATCCGTTTTTATGTATTTCAGTTCTCATTTCCGGTCGGCGATTTTACATTCAGAAGTATAATTTACAATTTACAAAAATACGTTTTATTATATTTCAAAGAAAATGTTTTAATATTTGAAGTAATTATTTTATAAGAAGGTTTATTGTTAAAACCAATTTTCTAGATTTAGGACCAAGAGGATTTTATTTAAAGCTGGAAGACTTACCGATATTCCAAGCATCGCCCATTTCACTTCCAATTGCAACTTTACGTTAATATTTTATATCTTCTAATCCAACGAGTCTCCTAAAACTTTAAATTTTATTGTTGCTGAATTTAACTTGGGAGATGTATAAAACAATGGTGAAATAAAGAAAAAAATTAAAAACCGTGGAAAATATTCAATAAAAACTAATCTTATTATAACGTATTATGAATAACCAATTATTTAGTTACTAAATTTGAAAAAAAAACTTTAGACAGAGTTTGATTAATAATAAAACACCAAACCAATAAAAATCCAAAAATTCAAATAAGAAAAAAATGAAGAAAATACAGACAAAAATAATAAAAATTATTGTTTGTTAAAAAATTGAATGGCTTAAAAAGTATCGTTTTGAGATTCAAGTTTATTTTTTTCTTTGATGTTTTTTGACAGACAAAGTTAAAGTGATTGTCTTTTTTGTGTGGAAATCTCGGAAACAAAATTTAGCATATTTCTGGTTTATTTTTGAACAAACACTAAAACAGTGTTTGCTCATTTTATGATGTTTTTGTCCAATATCTAATGTTGTTGCATTTTTTTAAAGTTTTTCAAAATTATTATCACCGTGTAGATGAATAATTTGATTATATCTAAAAAGTTATGAAACCACTTTTATTATTGTTTTAATGATATTGCAGTTTTTGTCTCATTCAAATCGTTTCTCGACATAATACAAAACGAAAGAAAAATTCAATTTAAAACACAACAAGCACATTTTTTTCTTTCAAATTATGAATAATAATAGTTAAATTATTACTCTGTAAATTGAGCCATGCGTCTACTAAGCCTTGTGCATTCGTCGGTTTCTCTGCCCCAAACCAAAAATAATACACGGACACTTGCTTCGCACCACATAAACACGTCACAGAACACTCAAACACACATATAGCCTGAATAGTCTCAGACAGATATAGACGTAAATCAATTAAAAATACAACCAATTTTTGCAAGGCGGCAGTTTCTGAAGCGTCCATAATCTTGAATAGTTTTAAAATCAAATAGCATAAATAATAAACCCGTTTTAAAATAAAGAAATAACTCTAACACCAAATCTGGTGAAAATTTGTAAATGTGGCATGCATTACTTTAACATAGAAAAGCTCATGTGAGTGTTATATGTACGATTGCAATCATTTTGTTCGATCATCTGTAAATAGAAACCAAATTCCATTTAAATGTATGTTTGTTTTTATAGTGTATATGTTGTTTACAATTTTTATGTTTTTTTAAAACATTTATGTTTTTACAATGTCTAAGTTTTTACAATGTCTAAGTTTTTACAATGTCTAAGTTTTTACAATGTCTAAGTTTTTACAATGTCTAAGTTTTTACAACGTCTAAGTTTTTACAATGTCTAAGTTTTTACAACGTCTAAGTTTTTACAGTGTTTATGTTTCTTACAATGTTTATGTTTCCACAGACAGATGAACATGGCTGCACGATTTTCTATTCAAAGACACGCTTCCGGTCTTTCACTCAAATAAACAAATCGTTGTTTTTTGTTTTATTTTGAGTTTATTCTTACAGGTTTTTATTGTTTTTAATTTTTGCAGTTCAAAGGTGCTCAAGTAGTCATTTGGATTGATGTTAAAGCAAAAACATAAAAAATATTACTATATAAATATAATTATTATAAAAACTGCTGTGGTGTAAAAAACTTCAAAATTACATGCAGACATAATTAGGTAGCTGATTACTATCTGGTGGAATGTAAGATGGTTGACATGTTAAGGTAGTCTTTTAATTAATTGAATGAAAATTTCTAGTATTTTATGGAATGCCTGTTAAGATCTACCAACTAGTGAAGATCTGTAAAATGGGCTCTGTACGATTTATTTATTTATGCGATTGACAAACGCTTTTAAATAATTTTTTTATTTTAATATTTAGCCACGTTTTCTATAAGTCGTTTAATTTTTTATGGACTTTGTGAAAACTAAGTGATTTGTCGTCAGGAAAAACAAAACTCGATTCTCTCTAGATCAGTAAATCCAGGTGACGTCGAGTTCAGTTAGTATTTAGACAGGTTGCCACACGGGAGTATCGCGTGCTAATTAGTATTTAGACAGGTGATCACACGGGAATACTGCATGCTAGTTAGTATTTAGACAGGTGATACCACCGGAGTATTGCATCTTTCAGAGTTATACGTTAAACAATTAAATAGAACTGAGAAGACGTGTGTTTTCGTGTCAATCTTGTTTCATTTAAAGATTGTTTCACTCTTTGAAAAAATTTAGTTTTAAAACATGTTTTCACTGTTGTGTACAAAGTGAATGAAAGTTTTTTTTCACGTAGGTGTTAAATGGCGTGTTTGATTTCTTCGAGAAATTATTTGATTTGATTTTGTGGTACATTTCATGAAGCTGGTGGTCAGTATATTTTTATTACAAACTTTTATTTAGGTTACAATCTCTGTATGTGTGTGTATGGCTTTCTCTGTACGCAAATCTTATAAGTAAAATATAACCAGCTTTTTGACTAGCTAGAAGGTTGAAACTTTCAGCATAGCTTTATATTGAATGACAATTCAGTTTAAAAAAACTTAATTTAAACATCTTTTGTATTTCTAAATCGAGTGTATTTGAAATTAAAGTTTGTGTTAAAAAACTCGTTTTTTTATTTACTTGTTTGTTTCGTGTAGCTGGTGTCTCAGTATAATTTTTATTTGTTATAATTTTTAAACCTTAATTTGTAATCTGCTTTTGATTTTCGACAAAGATTATTGAATGTAATTTGCATTGTGATTCAACTATCAACTGGTGAATGAAATAAAAAAAATAATTGAACATGTTAAAACACTTGGCGAGGCAAGAAAGGATTTATCTGTGCATTTCAATAAAGTCGGTTTATTAAAAAAATATTTTAGCTAAATTAAAAAACTGAAAAATAGAAGATTTTTCAAACAAATTCATTTTAAACTAAAATTTCTATTAAGCAAATATTTAGCGGGTAATATCTATATATAATAAAATAATATAATTAAATCACTAACAATATATTAGCTTAAAATAAAGTTATATAAAACATAGATTTAAAAACCTTTAGAAATTTTATTAAAAATTCATGAATATTGGAAAAGATACATCAAGGTCTGGATGACAGTGAGGATGTTCATGTAGATTAAAAATCGTTTTTTTTGTAACACAAGCGTTGGCATATGTTTCATCGAATTTCTTTTTATTTCTCATTTTTTTATAACAAATTGTAAATCGTATTTGAGCTGTTGTGCGCATCTCTTCTAATTTAGAGAGAATTAAATGTCGTGAACTCTTAACCTTATGACCTCGTTTATTTCCATGTTGGAGATGCTGATGATATGAAAAGGAGTGAGCAAATAAAAAAAAATAAAAACTATTTATTTTGATTTCTTGTTAATTATTATGATTATGTCGTTGATGACGACGATGACGATGACGATGGCAATGGCGATGGCAATGATGATTATTATTATTCTTATTATGATTAGAATGATGATGATGACGATGAAAACAATGAAAATGCTAATAAATTTTTGATTAAATTTATTTTTATTGAAGAAAGAGATGTATTATAAATAAAAATATTTTAAAAACGCATCCTAAAACGGAAGTTTTAAAATCAAAAATACATAAATGTATCTTTCAATACATAACTTTGAAAATAAAAGTTTAGTTAGGATATTTTTGTGTCAATTTTATGTTATAAATATAAAATAATTCAACCAAATAATTTAAAACAAATGTAAAGCACAATGACTACATAAATAAAACATAAATTGCAAGTTTGCAACAACCCGCGTTCATAAATAAAATATCTCTTCAAAAATGTGCGTGCTTGAATGAAACATAAGTTAAATAAATGTAACAAAGAATGTGTGCAGATTAAAAAAATATAAAAAAGAACATCTAAAAACATCGGGAAAATATAGAAAGATTTATATATTAAGTTTCCGGGTTAAGCCAAGTTTCTTTGTAGACGGGCTGATAGAACATGGGACGAACCAATAAAATATCTGGTCAACAATGGTTTATTTTTTATCTAATTTAATTATTTTAGCATTTTTCATTTTTATGGGCGTTTTTTATTAAAACCTTTGATAGGATTATTATTTTAGCTGAACGTTATTTAATTTAATTATTCAACAGTTTTGTTTAAATCAAATAACTGGTTACCATAAGTTTATTATTTTTTTTAATTGTGTTAATCAGAAAATAATTTTGTAGAAAGAGAGAGATAATATGTGAAAAATTATAAAATTTAGTAATAATAACAAAATTATTTATTTCTATTAACAAAAATAATAATTGTAATATTTAAGTTTTGCTTTTTGAAAAAAAAAGCAAAACGTTTTTTAAAGATTTGAGAAAATCTTTTCCGATCCGAGAATCTAAATCCTAAATATGGGCATACAACCACGTTAATCTGCCTGTAATAAAATATGGGCATACAGCCACGTTAATCTGCCTGTAATGTAATTGCAGGCAGATGTCTTGGTGCTTGCTAGAAATTAATGTCATTTAAAAACATTTATTTGGTTTTAAAACACTTTTTAAAACAATTATCTTTTGTATAATAAAAACGTATTAATTTTTTTTTAATTATTTTATTGCATTTCTTGAAAATTCATTTTTAAGGTTTAAAAACGTTTCTAGCGTATCAGTGTAATAAAATTAAAACTAACTTATTTAACCTCTAACTGAATATTAATTTTTTTATATAAGATTGAGTATAAATGTCTGGAACAAGAAACAAGACTTGCGCACTG
This sequence comes from Erpobdella octoculata, assembly GCA_963978895.1. Taxonomy (NCBI): domain Eukaryota; kingdom Metazoa; phylum Annelida; class Clitellata; order Hirudinida; family Erpobdellidae; genus Erpobdella; species Erpobdella octoculata. The sequence continues at coordinate 18,809,232 of OZ022247.1, read as the reverse complement.
CAAATTCGCCGCCGTTTAATTATGACCAAACTTCGTGTGCAGTCACGAATATCAATGAGATGTAAACACGTGGATCTTTTTTATAAAAATTTTCTTTTTCGATTTTTCTTTTCAATTTTTTTTCAATTTCTTAAAACCAAAAAATCCCAGGTTTTGCTATGTCTATGCTATTTTTTCCTGCAACTTTTCAATTTTAATTTCAAATTGAAATACAAAAAAATTATTGAAAATATTTATATTAAAAATTATAAAAACAAAACTTCACCAACAAACAAATGTTTTAAAATAACAACAACTATAAGAAGAATTGATAATATTTTTATTTTTTAAAATAAAAAAAATTGTAAATTAATATTTTCAATTTACCTAAATTGTTATTTCACCGAAATTCTAAAAGTCAAGTACGGACGAACCGACAACTCTCGGACATCCAATCGCATTTCGGAACATCTTGCCGGAATGTGGAACAAGGGAAAACGTCGAATACGTCACAGTTGCCCGATCAGCAGACACGAGGGCAAGCTTAATGGAATCATTCGAGTCAAGAAGTTTCATTATGCAAAGCTCCCGAAGAAACGCTTTCGTTGTAAATCGAAACAAATGAAATTACCGTTACGTGTCTGGTATATGTTTGGTGTATATCTGGTGGATTTTTGGTGTATATCTGGTGGATGTTCGTTGTATATCTGGTGGATGTTCGGTGTTTATCTGGTAGATGTTCGGTGTATATCTGGTGGATGTTTGGTGTATATCTGGTGGATTTTTGGTGTATATCTGGTGGATGTTCGTTGTATATCTGGTGGATGTTCGGTGTTTATCTGGTAGATGTTCGGTGTATATCTGGTGAATACGGGAAACATGTCTGGTAGAATTCTGGCAAAAATCTGGTAGATGTAAACATCTGTAAATTGTATGGTCAATGGTAGTAGTTTAGCATTTTTAATAGGTTAAAATCTAATTTGGATTTAGTTAGAATTGCTTGAACTGATAAAACATATAATTTAATAATTCCAAAACTCAAACAATTTTGTTTAAATTTCTTATATTAATTTTACCGCAGGTCCTGCTTGTTTGTTTGCTTATTTGCAAATCTTGAAAGCGAAAATTAATAAACCTTCTGTCATCTAATCAAACCGAAATTTGAAATATAGTCTCACTCTTCATGACAATGCATTCTATTAAAGTTTTGATTAAAAAATTATTTTAAAATATTAATTTCTTTAATTTTAAAATTATAACAAATCAAAACTTTTCATAAATTTAAAAATGTTGTTTTAGGAGAAAACTTTGTATTAAATATTTTTATTTTATATTCTTCATTTTAATAATTTATATGACAGGCTGGGTTTTTTTTTAAATTTTTACTTTGAAAATAACTTGAAGTACTAAAATATCTTAATTAACGAACAAACTAAAAATAGTTATCATCTCAAAACAATCTGCTTTTTCCAGAAAAGCCATTTTGTAGCTTCAAAACAATTACAATCAAGAAATTCTTTTTTCATAAAATAGAAAGTAAAGAGTTTTTTTTAATTTAATTAATCATTATATTTGATTTTCGGGTTTCTCTCTTAATTTTTTGATTTTGTTTAATATTTACCCAAACGTCAAGAAGTTCACTGTTCGCCGTGTCAAGCTTCATAGAATTCTATATAGTATATATATGATCACCGATTAATTTACGACTAAATCTTAGGATCTTCAAATATAAACAAGCAACATAAATAAACGAAAAGCTCAAAAGTTGAAAACGGTAAACAGTGGTGTAGCGTGGGATTGTGCCGCCCGAAGCGTAAGTTAAATTTGCGCCCGTTTTTATGTAGGTGCTTAAATCTAAAAAACTCGAGGGGGGGTTTGAAGCAATGATACTTTAGGTATGAAAATCATTTTAGTTTTAGTTTTAGTTAGTTTTGACTAAAGTCATTTTTATTTTATTTAGTTTTAGTTTTCCTAAATGCAATTATTTGAGTTTCTATATAGTTTTGGTGCTATCATTCTAGTTTAGTTTAGTTATTATTAGTTTATTCCGACACGATTGACATTTTTGCTCATATATTTTTATTTCAATTCAATAAATATTAACTGTCCATGTCAACAAGTAAATCTTGGTTTACTTTTAACCAAGCACGCATATTCAACGATTTTTCCATTCTGTTGCTGAGAAAAGTCGCTCCACAAAAGCTTGCGAAGCTGGTGCCGATAGTTAGTTTTAGTTAGTTCTAGGACAAACCATTCTAGTTTTAGTTTAGTTTTAGTTGTGAAATTCAATTTTCGTTTCTTTATAGTTTTAGTTAACTATGGTCGATCTTTTTCGTATTAGTTTTAGTTTTCGTTACTAAAATATCACTGGTTTGAAGAAGTTTGACAATTAAAAATAAATAAATAATTAAACATGGGGGAGGGGGTAGTTCAAGATAAATTGACGTCAACAATATATTTTTGCAAGAGTTACTAAATCAAAAAATAGGAAAGTAATAAATGCATTGTATGCCAGTCAGTCAATTAGAATTATTTAGAATCTACCTACCCCCAAAAACATTCAAAAGACGGCACAGTTTACGATAATTGTAAACTCTGTCGCATTTTGATTTCTAATTAAAACTTAACTGTAAATTAAATAAATAAAACTGATTGACCTGAAATTATAAGGTAAAACCGTAAGATCCCACACGTTTAAACTGTTGTATTCAGTCTTTGAAGTTTGACAACATGCTACCTCAATCGGCAAAGGTATTCAAAATTCCTCCAAATGATCTATACTGTCCTTTCATTCAGTTGTCGCTGTTTGGACAGACCTGCAAAATTTTCCTCACAAGTCATGTTGAAGAAGCATGTTCAACAGCACCGACAATGCGAATGCGATCTTGAAGCAAAAAATTTGACCAAAGCAAGTGGCTGCCAAAAGACAGAAAGAACTGACGGCAATTATTGCGCATGGAGAGATGTTAAGTGCAGAATGGTTAGATGAAGATGATGTTGGCTTGTCGTGTGTATCGATTCCACAAGAAATTTATCAATCAACCACTATGGCCATTATAACCGTTGAGGAACATTTGAATTCCCCATGGAAAGATGTTAAAGAAGCTAGAATATAAATTCTCAATTTGCTCATAAAGTTCAAGTGTTGATAGTCAATTTGAAATCTGTTACGCAAGACTAAAAAACTGTATTAACAACTTATTTATAGAACTTCTAATATCTACACACGTACAATTCTATGTTTAGCATAAAAGCCAGCCTTATAAGATATTGTTAGTTATTTTGTTGTTTTTTTGGGGGATGGGGGTAAATTTGTTTGACATAATTTAGTTAGGGAGTTACTAAAAGTTTGACAATTGTTGACAAGGGGAGGGGGTGTAAAAATTTGCCTAAATATTGTTGACATAATTATTGGACGTCCCCTCCAAAAGTCACAGATATTTTTAAACTAAAAAATTAACATTACGATACAAACTTTTATTGGAAATTAATTGAATTAAATAAAACTTCTGTCTTTGACTAAAATTGTCTTCGCCTACTTTTTTTATATAAAAGTCTATTATTGCACTCTCAATGTCAAGACCATTACAAACTTCTTGGTCAATAGGCAGTATAGCCAGATTAGTTAGTCTTTTTATCTTAATTAATTTTTGATCATATTTAACTCTGGAAACTTTTCTCACAGCTGGCAATGCTTATGGCAATTGTAAAAAATTATTCTAGTTTTATTCTGCTTTCTTGGAAAAACACGGAAGTATGAAAAAAACAACTAAAACTTGAAGTGGATTAAATTGAACTATAAACGTTTTCTTTGCATTTGTTATCTGTATTTTTGATTGACTTAATTATTCAAGTATATAGTAGCACAATTGTAATTTTTTAATATTGGAAAAATGATAAAAACAATAAAAATGTGACGTTCATTTAAAAGCAGAATGTCTAAAACCGCCTTCCTATTATTTGACCGACTGAAAAATTCTGCTAGGTCAACGTGATCCAAGATGTTCTGATGAACAAATTGCAGTTGCGTCCAGTCATAACTAAGTCATTCTATTCTTTTATTAGATTAATTATCTTTCAGCTGTAAATCTGAAATTTTTTTAAAATTATTTTTGGGGTTAAAATGCCTATACTGTCTCCTCAAATCCCCCCCCCCCCAATCGCTAAATCTAGCAATTAATGTCACTTTATTGTTTTGACTTTTATATCTACACATTAGTAGCAATAAATGTATTGAATCTACAACTTTATTATTTTCACGAAAACATATGTTTTTTCATAATTCTACCTTATTTTGTTACTTGCACAAGTAATTATAAATTGCAGATTCTTTCATTATTTTAAAAGTAGGTACAAGATGCAAATTAAACTAGGTCAGCGGGTCTGTTGTGTTTCAGACACAAGAGTAACAATTTCATTATTTCAAAGATGCATTCTATGTTTTTTACATATTTCTTTGCCAAATCGGTTTAAACTTTTTTTCGGATAAAAATTTAGTTATTCCCAAGGATCAACTTTGAATAAAAACGTTTGTTTGCACATATTACCTCATATATTAACAAATTTGTATGTGTAGGTACTTGGATTTAATGAGCTTTCTCAGCTAAAAAAAATTTTTTAATCTAATTTTATTTCATTTTAGTTTGTTTTTTATAAATAGATGTTTATATTGTGTGAAATCATGAATCTGCAAAAGAAAAAAAAAACAAACTTCTCAAATATTCAAAAATAAATTGCAAAAAATCAAATAAAACAATTGCTTATTTTTATTTTTTTAATTCTTTGAGTAATTTTGAAATTCGAAAAATAATAAAATTAGAGCAAAAACCTACAATTGAGCAGAATATTTAGTGTAAATAATAGAACAATTCGGTTAGTATTCTGTAGAAATATCAGATTATTTTGTTTTAGGCAATAATTTAATGAAAATAAAACAGAAATAAACATAAGTGATATCCATTCATTTGTACTCTTCAAATTTCATGCACCTGAATAAAATAGTTCAGAATAAAATTTTCAGCATAACTGTATGTTGATGATCTAGTTAATAATAATTTTCAAGTCGATTAACGAATTATCGCAAAAACTTATTCAACTTTAAAATGGCTTACTGTAGAAAATAATTCAAATTTAGGATTGAAAATTGTTCTTGATAAATTAACCTAATTAGTCAAAAAAACTGTCAAAATTTGCCATTTTAAATCTTTCAAAACTAATTAATAATTTTTTTCAGTTGGAGTTTGTAGCCAGGTTCTTCTAAAACTATTTGTTGCGTTTAATTTCTTAAATAAAAAAACACACTTTTAAGGAAATGGTGAAAAACACAGTAAAAACTTAAAAACTTGAAAACAGATCATGAAAAATAGTTCAACTTGTAAAGAGCCTTTCCAGAAAATTTCAAGGCAAACAAGCAAACTGAATCTTCACACAAACAGTTAACTGTTGAATCAACTCTGCACAGGAGCCCTTCTGAGCCTTTTCTATGGCGGTTCTGAACATTTAAAAAAAATTGTTTATGTTGTGAAGTTTATTAGGGTTGTGTGTAGAGGTGAAGTACCGTACTAAGGGCGGTATCAGTGGTGCCGCGACACAGGGCGCAAATCTAGACGGGGCCGCCAGAAGTAGCTCTGACTATTTTTTGGGAAGGAAAATGAAACGAGGGTTTCGAAAAAAAAATTTTTAAGTGGCTGACTACCCGGTAATCAGTTTTTTTGGAAAAAAAATTAAACGAGGGTTTCGAAATTTTTTTTTTGAAAAGTGGCTCCGACTACATAGAATATTGCAGGGACACAATCATTAGACTTTGCCCCGGGCGCCAAAAACCTTAGGTACGCCACTGAGGGGTGGGTCATCAATGCATGCCATCTGCGTCAGAAGAAAAAAATGAGTTCGAAAAACTTTTTTTAAATTTACCCGTCTTTGGAGTGATAAAATAATTTCAGAATTGTTCTGATTCAGAAACTTTTTTTAGTTTCAATAATAATTTAATGAGAACTAATCACAATTAAATGATTTAAAATTAGTGCAGATCATTCAATCTTGTCAACTCACATGGCATATTTGTAAGACACCTTCTGTCTTGTGTTTTTTCTTCTTTTTCTCTTTTCTTTCATTCTGTATGGTGTCGTATTGGTTTTTAGTATAAATCATACTTCCAGTGTCAGATCCACGTTCGTTTGAATCTTTATATTTTGCAGTGCATTCCATATTATTCAAACCTGAATTTGTGTTTTCATCTGATTTTGGAGTTGTTTTCAAAACTTTAGATTCATCTGATTTTTTATAACTTTTTTTGCCGTTTTTACCGTGCGAATTGTAATTCACGGCATCACTTGGTTTCATTATTCTCGGTCCGATATTCTCCTCGACATCAGATTCAGTTTCTATGGTAGGATTCTTCTCCTTCTTATTTTGATTTCCGTAAACGTTCAAATCATCGACGATCTTGTTCCAACTAACAGATCTTTTATAAAGAGAAGCCAAAGAATTCGAGTCTTGAGAGAGAAGTATCGCTGTAACAGCTACGAACGAAAGTTTGTATATCGTGTAGGAGTTCATCGTTCCAACATATATATCGTCTCCGTTACCACATCAGCATTATAATTAAAACATACAAAACAAGATTCTCAACAAACTAAATTTGAGTAGAACTTGTAGCATCTGATTTCGTTGTGAAGTTACGTTTGTACTGGCCGTATGTTAGGGAACATTGATTGATAGAGATCTGTCAATGTATATCGACTGAAAAAATTAAAAATTAATTTTCCATCAAATAGTTTTAGCTTTGGTTTTTGCTGATTAAATATTTGAGGAAATTTAGAAAAACGAATCATTGCTTAAGAAAATTTAAGTTTTGCTTTAATAACATGTTTCTATAAACAGTAACAAATAATAATCTAATACTGACAATAAAAAATGTGTGATTATTTCACTTTCAATTACCAAACCTTCAAATACAATCTAATCTATCATATATAGGTAACTAATATTAATTACGAAGCAGTATCTTGGTACATCGTCGAGTTTTATCAAATGATAAAATAAATAATGACTCTTTAGCACACTGTTTTGAATTTAAACACCGACCATGATTATAGATTTTTGGTTAGGTACGTGGCTGTAGTTTTTGGCTTCTATTCCGAAAATCTATCGACTACAATAATATTGAAGTTGTGGTGAATAGTTTCTTAGTTCAGCTGTCAGTGAAATTGATTGGCTTATACGACCTTTAGACTGTAATGGGTAGGCTCATTTTTTCATGATTTCAATGAGTAATAATAAAAAAATACATTATAAATTACAGAAATAAAAAGTATTAGAAATAATAATAAAATATTATTATTTATATTATCAATAGCAGTGGTAATTGTGATAATAATAATAATAATAATAATAATAATAATAATAATAATAATAATAATAATAATAATAATAATAATAATAATAATAATAATAATAATAATAATAATAATAATAATAATAATAATAATAATAATAATAATAATAATAATAATAATAATAATAATAATAATAACAATAATAACAATAAGAATAATAATAATAATAATAATAATAATAATAATAATAATAATAATAATAATAATAATAATAATAATAATAATAATAATAATAATAACAATAATAACAATAATAACAATAATAACAATAATAACAATAATAATAATAATAATAATAATAATAATAATAATAATAATAATAATAATAATAATAATAATAATAATAATAATAATAATAATAATAATAATAATAATAATAATAATAATAATAATAATAATAATAATAATAATAATAATAATAATAATAATAATAATAATAATAATAATAATGATAATAATGATAATGATGATAATGATGATGATGATGATGATGATGATGATGATGATGATGATGATGATGATGATGATGATGATGATGATGATGATGATGATGATGATGATGATGATGATGATGATGATGATGATGATGATGATGATGATGATGATGATGATGATGATGATGATGATGATGATGATGATGATGATGATGATGATGATGATGATGATGATGATGATGATGATGATGATGATGATGATGATGATGATGATGATGATGATGATGATGATGATGATGATGATGATGATGATGATGATGATGATGATGATGATGATGATGATGATGATGATGATGATGATGATGATGATGATGATGATGATGATGATGATGATGATGATGATGATGATGATGATGCTGATGATGATGATGATGACGACGACGACGATGATGATGATGTTGATGGAGAGTTGGCAATGATGGTGGTGGTGATGATAATGATGCTGATGATGGGGTGGTAATGATGATGATGATGATGATGATGATGATGATGATGATGATGATGATGATTATGATGATGATGATGATGATGATGATGATGATGATGATGATGATGATGATGATGATGATGATAATAATATTAATAATAATAATAATAATAATAATAATAATAATAATAATAATAATAATAATAATAATAATAATAATACTAATAATAATAATAATAATAATACATTTTTGTAACACATTTTACATGCATCACAATACGTTATCAGCTCCAACCGACTTTTAAACCCAATTTATATCTACACCCCAGCCTTTATAAACAGAAAGCAATTAAATACAATGTTATTATTTGCAATTTGCTGTTATTGTCACAAGTTTGGATGTTCATTAAGTATAAGTTTGTGACTACATAGCGGTAGTCGCGGGTGTCCCAAGTTTACATATAAATATTTGATAAACTGCAGAATCTCGCATGTTGGTACTAACGAACGAATGGCTTAAGCTGGCCTTGTAAGATCGTTTTCTGTTATAGATTAGGACATTGTTTAAATTTTAAAAAGTAAAATTTATCTTATTTAGGTGTTTGGTAAAACCAATTGCTAAAATTTACGCTTTTGACTACTTAAACTGATATTGAAAAAAATGCCTGTTGCAAAAGCTATATTCACGATTTTACTAGTTTTTGGATATTGTTTTCATGAAGAAGAAAGTTACAAAATTTTAATGCTGCCAATTAGCATGAATTCTCACATTTTATATTTCACTAAACTAGGACAAGGTCTTTCCGAAATGGGTCACCAAGTAGAAGTATTATTGGCCTCGAATAGTAAAGTTCCAAATTCAATAAAAGGAGAAAATCTGCTGATAACCAATTACAAAGTAGAAACGGAAAAATCTCCATTCAATAGTCCAGAATTATCAGAAAAACTTCTTGAATACGCAATGTCAACTGGTTTCATGGAGCTTATATCATTTATTCGCTGGTTCGGCAGAAAAATAATGCCCGTCGCTTACGAAGAGTGCCAACGTCTTTTGGATAACAAAGAATTGTTGCAGAGAATCGTCAATGAAAGTAGGTTTGATTTTGTAATTGTAGATAACATAGCGACTGATTGCTTTTGTCAAATCGCTGAAACTCTTCAAGTTCCATACGCTATTCTAACGATACCATTCTTGACGTGGTACTTCGGTGTTCCAAGACTTCCGTCTTTTGTTCCTAACCCTAATACTGGTTTGACAGACTCTTTGTCGTTTTACGAAAGACTTCTCACGCTGTCTGGAGATCTTTTTCAGCTAGCTGCCGATAACTTCATTGAAAAGCCAAAACTTCGAAGATTAAATTTTTCAAATGAAAAAAATTCAAACAAGAAAGATCTAATATATTACGTAAAAAATGCAGAATTACTTTTATATCTTGAAGATGCAATTATTGGTTATCCTGTTCCCGATATGCCACATGTTGTAAAAGTTGGAGACATAATGGCCGGAAATCCTGGCCAACCTCTTCCACCAGGAATTGATAGTTTCTTATCAGACTCAGATGGTATTCTAGTATCCTTTGGAAGTTATTTTGAAATTGCTACGCTTTCTTTATTGAACAAATTTTGCAATGCCTTTAGAGAATTAGGACATCTTAAAATAATATTGAAATTAAAAAACTCTACGGTATGTGGCAGTTTGATAAATCTTCTTGTTCTTCCATGGGTTCCACAAAATGATCTCTTAGCAGACAGAAGAATAAAAGTCTTCGTCACTCACGGCGGATACAACAGTCTGATGGAATCCATCTACCACGCTAAGCCAGTCGTTGTCATTCCGATAGTTATGGATCAGTACTTCCAAGCGACAAGTGCTTCAGTCAAACAGCATGGCATAAAGATGGACATAAGATCGTGGGTTTCAAATGATCTTGCTAATAACATCATGAAAGTCATCAGCGACCCTGTTTACAAAACAAAAGCCAAATTCTACTCAGATATTCTCAGAAGCAAGCCAGATACGCCTGCAGAGAGAGTGTCACATGCCATTTCTCATGTCATAAAGTACGGAAGTAAACATTTGAAATCGGCTTCTTTGGAATTGTATTGGTTTCAATATTTTATGTTCGATTTATTTGTTTTCATTATTGCAGTTGTTTTATTGTTGGTGCTGATAATGGTTTCGTGTGCTCAATTTGTTACGAGGCGTTTCATGTTTACGAATATTACAAAAAGTAAGAAGAAGAAAATTCTGTAAAGCTAAAATTTTATATTTAACACCCATGTCGCTATTTTGATCTGTGCTAATTTCTGGCAATTACAAATTAATAAAATATTTAATAAATATCACGTTAGTTCCACTTCTCAAAACCCGGAATAATATAGAGTTCAAAACTGTATAACTCCAGTGATCAAAAGGAAGTAGGAACATGATTGATTGAACTATGATAAATTAGAACAAGCTTCAAATAAAATAGTTAGTAAGCTTTAAATGACATTTAATAAAAAGCCATCAATTCAAACTATAAATCTATGAATTATGTTTTTAAAATTTTTTATATTAACTTCACTTTTTAATCTAAGGCAATTCGTCGTGGGTATTTCGTCAAAGACAATTCGGCGCAGAACTATTTGGTGAGGGCGATTTGGTGCAAAATCATATTAATTATATTTAGAAGAATACATACTAATTTAAACCAACAAATTAAGTTTTTTTATTATTCGTAATCAAATGCTAATAATAAAATACAAAAGAATGCAAATTCAAATGGTTAATCCGTTAATCTATTTAATTACAATAATTTCTATTATGGTTAAAAAAATGTCATTATCTAAAAGTGAAAACACAAAATATATAACCGGTTTAGGTTTTTAACCGCCCGGTTTTTTAATGTGTATTAAATGTTAATTAGTCACTCCTTATGACAGGCAGTTAAAAAAAACATTTTAAGTCGCGATGATGTTGTAGAATGACATCAATAACTTTTCAATTTAGACAACTTCAAAAAAACACTTTCGACTGGGGCAATTCTAACGCTTAATAACATGTTTAATTGAGCATTAACGTGTCACGTTCCCCTTTCATCATTCATTAGCTATGGACGTCTATATAATAGCACCTGGACAGTCAGCCAAATTATTATGAGCTGTTGTCTTATACCCAGTGATGTTCAAGTTAACTGTAACTTTAACTGAAATCGGAGAATAATAAAAAAAAACAATAGTGGCAAAAAACAAAGAGATATGAGTGGTGTTGTGGCAGCGGATGATTATAATTGAGAAGCAAGAAGGCAATGTGCCTTGCGCCTAATAATAATAATAATAATTAAACAATTTCATAGTTATTTTTAAATTTTGTTTTAATAAAAAGCGTTGAGAAAACGCCTGATTAACAAACTGCAACAGCGTATAACATATTTTTTAAGCTAGAGTGGCTAGAGTGGCTAGAGTGGCTAGAGTGGCTAGAGTGGCTAGAGTGGCTAGAGTGGCTAGAGTGGCTAGAGTATCTAAGACAGCGGTTCCAATAAATGATTGCAAAGTTTTTTGTGGATTATTTGAATGAATAGAAATAAGACGATTGTGGCTGACGATATTTGTTTGAGCATCTCGATAAATTTTGCGTGATCTTTGTGAAAAAAACAAACAAATTAGTTATTTGCACATGTGTAACGTAATGTTGTTATTATTTAATTGACCTTGGTCTGAGATCAATTCATTTATCTATGTGATAACTAGAAATAACCCGTCCAAATCAACAGTTTTTTTTATCGAATGTTGATATATTAAATATAAACCTTTTTCCATTTCTACCATTATTATAAATAAGCAGTTCAATCCAGTCAGGATCTCAATTGCCTTAAATTATATATTAAATGTGGTAATTAGACAATGTGGTTGCCTACCAATATAAAAAACGTTCAATGCTTTCGATCAAATTTGTTTCAAGCAAATTAAAATCACTACATTTTATGCCATGACTTCTTTTGAATCCAGCATAATGTTCGATGTAATCGGTTGAACTCTTGCATAATTGGCTTAAGTAAATGACAAGCACTGGCACAATATTAACTGAGCTAAAAACAATAACAGTTTTTGATGTATGTTTAATTGAGAACAATGCCTTTTAGTTTTTTTCTCAAACTACTATATATTGATTTGAAACAATTAAGAAAACACCTTTGACTAACAAGCCGGCAAAGTATAAACCGTTGTAATTTACATTAATAGCATCATGGTAAAGCAATACCATGGCGTATGATGTTCATCCAAGGCTTGTTTAATTGCCAATCGAAAAGGAGGTTGATTTACCGCCCTGTCCAATCTATTGCACCTTAGTATAGTTGGCGGGCTGCAATGAAAGGAGCCATGTGCCCATGAAATCCTGTGCTTTTGGCGGCCTTTCTTCAAATAAAAAAAACAATTTTTCTTTGAACAAGACTGTTTACAATGTGCTCAAGAAAGTTTAAAAAAAAACTCTAGAAAAATCCTGTCGACAAAATTTTGTAATCTGAACTGAAAATTTAAATAATTCTCTCTCTATCTTAGAGTTCTTCTGAAAATTGTTTCACCGTAAGAAATGCTTGCACACAGAAAACAGAGAATAAGCATTGGTACACCAACATCTAAATACTGTTTTACAAGTTTCAAATAAAACTTTTACTCGAATCTTCAGCTATTTTATTAAATAAATTGTTTTTCACTATGTGTAGTTTATTATATTATTCATATTATCATTTCATAATATGAATAATTTGTGTTAGTGTTTGTAGTTTATTATAATCTCAAACAAACTGTTGTCAGAATTGTTTACACATGAAATGAGTAGCGTTAAATTAATAGTTGAGAAATGTCAATGTACAGTTAAATTTGTTTATTTAAGAAATTGACTTGAAACAGCTTCTTAGAACAGCACGAGCAACAGCAGATGAGGTTGATATATAGACCACAAACATATTGTTATTCGTTTCTATCGCTGAGATTTAATGTTGAAAACATTTGACTCAGTAACGGAACTGATGTTTTAATACTGAATTTACAACGTTTCAACTAAATTATAAAATTATTCAAATTAACAATTATGGAATTGATGAACGGTTGGCATTTGTTCGGCAAATTCATCCAAGTGTGGGGCATGGTTTTGTTCTACTTTAATTATGGGAGAAGCCATCATATATTGATGCTCCCTGTTAGTATGAACTCTCACCTGATGTACTTTTCAAGGTTAGGTCAAGGACTTTCGGAACTAGGTCACAAAGTTGAGCTTCTTGTGCCCACAAGCAGCAAAATGTCATTGCCATCTGTATCAGAAAATTTTTCAATTTCATATTTTGAAGTGAGCAACACGATAGCACCGTTTGACACTCAAGAAGTTTCGGATAATTATCTAAAGTTTGCTATGTCTGAAAAACATTTTCTTTCCTACATAACCTTCTACCGGTGGTTTGTTCCGTTTGTCGTAAAAGGCATAGAAAAAGAGTGCGAAGAGTTATTGGACAACAGAAATCTACTGAACAGGATTGTTAACGAAAGCACGTTTGAGTTTGTAATACTGGACACAATGGCAACGGACTGTTACTTCAAAATTGTCAAGGCCCTTAAAGTTCCTTACGCCGTACTGAGTGTTTCCTTCGCATCTTGGAACGTTGGCATTCCAAGGCTGCCTTCATTTGTGCCGCATTTCAGTATGAAAACTAGCGACAGGATGTCATTTCTAGAAAGATTTGTGTGTTTAATGTACGACATGTTTCTCGTGGCTCTTGTCTCTCCAGGTAATAGACCAGTTTTCGATCGACCATATTTACAAATTGATGGTAAGCGAGAAAATTATTTTGAAATCCTCAGAGGTTCTGATTTGTTTTTGTATTTAGAAGATATAACTACAAACCACCCACTACCTACTATGCCTAATGTTGTTACTGTTGGGGACCTTATGGCAGGCAATCCCGGATCTTCTCTTTCTCGGGAAATTGATGAATTTTTATTAGATTCAAACGCTGTTTTAGTCTCATTTGGAAGTTATATTCAATTACCATCGGAAATTTTGACAAGAAAATATTGTCAAACATTTGCTACATTAAAAAACATTAAATTTATATGGAAAATAAAAAACACTTCAATTTGTAACAATTATAAGAAAGAAAAACTGAACAATTTATTAGTTTTAAAATGGATTCCCCAAAATGATCTTTTAGCAGACAAAAGGATCAAAATCTTCATCACACACGGAGGATACAACAGTTTAATGGAGTCCATCTACCATGCCAAACCTCTCATCGTGTTTCCAATTGCCATGGATCAAGGCGTTCAAGCTGCAACTATTGCAAGAAAGCAGCTGGGAATTGAGATGGATCTGAAACAATGGGAATCGGATGATCTAGTTCAAAATATTCAAATGATGTTGACTAATTCTTCATTTAAAACAAAAGCCAAATTCTATTCCGACATTCTCAGGAGCAAGCCAGATACGCCTGCAGAGAGAGTGTCACATGCCATTTCTCATGTCATAAAGTTCGGAAGTAAACATTTGAAATCGGCTTCTTTGGAATTGTATTGGTTTCAATATTTCATGTTTGATTTGTTTATTTTTATTTTGGTTATTATCATTTTTACTGTTTTATTATTGAGCTTCTTTGTCTATCGTTCTCTAAGATTTATTTGTCGAAAGCTCTCTATAAAAACACATTAGAGGTAATGGTGAGAATTATTTTTCAAAAGTTTCGATCACTAAGTTTTTAGTACGTTTTTAAAATAAATTTCAAGCAAATCACAGATTTTCCTTAGTTGGTTTTTGTAAACTAAGTATAGTAAATATACCATACGATACCATACCATACCAGAGTCTACAATACCATACAATACAGTACAAAACACCACAATACAATGCAGTACAATGCAATGCGACACACTGCAATGCAATTTTAATAATACAATTTTATTGAAGAAAATACAACATTAGGTCATTTGTGGTGAATATTTTCCATAATATGTAAGTTACTGAAGTATTTTAAGCTTGTCTGGCGGTTGAAATTAGCGTAATTGGGACCAGAGTTGATTACGGGTCGGGTAGGCTCGGGTTCGGTCATGTATGGGATTTTTGATCTAATAGCGTGTTGGTTTGGGTCGGATAGAATTCATGCTCATGTATGTATTTATGCTGATGTATATGTATAACAGAATAAAAAGCTAAAAGTTGTTTAGATTTGATGTCCCATTTGAGAAAATGTTGAAACTTAATTACGACAAGTTTGTGTATTGAACACAGCAAAAAAAAATAATTCAGAGTACAATCTTACTGATACATCTATCATCGATTAGGTATGCAAATTTATCAGTTTATGAAATTACTTTGTCTCTTAAAGACACAAATTTTCATCCAGACCCTTTGACTTTATGGGGAATTTGAAAATTAGGAAAACAGGAGCGTCGTTTTAGCTAAAAGTTGGGGGTCAAAATGTTTTAAAACCCCACACATTCTAAAATTTTCTAAAATCTATTGAACGTTCTAGTCCAAAAATAGCTGATGACCGTGGGGTAGTCCAAAGTATTTTTTCCAAAAAGTTTCTAAAACCCAGTGAACGTGTCACTCGAAAAATTCTAAATTTTGGGAGGTAATTTGAAACTTTTGAGAGAAAAAATTCTCCGTCTAAGGCGTCTGGATGAAACACTGCTTAAAGACAATAAACTCTCTATAAAACACTGAAAACTTTCGCTGATTGAATTCTCCGCGTGGATGACATTTGTAACCATCTGCGCCTTCAAGACAAGTCGGAGCTGTTGCTTTACTAAAGTAATAATTTTGTGAGACATTACTTTCCTGTTTTTCAATTCACATTTGTGAAGTCATTTTTGCATCTTGCAGATTGTGCGTTATTCACTGTTTTCCCATGAACACTGAAAACACGGCCAAATAGTCCCTACCGCACTGCCACTCGCAATCACAAGTCCAAAGGTCAACTGAGGTTTTAATCTTTTTTGGATCGTTGAATTTAGCACTAGTTTTTTTACGACTGGGAGGAATATACAACTATCAACATTCTTGTCTAGGACACAAATGCGGATGAGAGGTATGCAAATATGTACCCGCATATGCACGAGCTGGTCCTAGCTCTACTTTTTAGTTTTGATTCAAAAACGCAAAAACAGCTACCTAATTTACTTACTTTAAGTTAATTTTAATTTTTCACGGCTTATTTGTTAAGTTCTTAAAGAATCGCTTTAAAAATTTGATTTTTTTGTTATCACAAGATTCTGTCTAAATTTGTTAGTTGTGTCAATATAAGCTTAAAAATTCATTTAAAAAATTATGATTATTCACTGATTAAACGTTTCTATATAAACAATAAAATATCATAAAAAAGCACTTGAATCGAGTATACGATTAGAGCAATTATGTTGATAAGAATCACTGTGCCACCACTGTAGCGCTGTACAGCTGGTAGCTGTTTTCGTTAAATACATGAAGCGAATTTGCATACTGAGTTGTCTCAGGTGCTTGGCTGTTTTAAACAACTTTTTTATATCGGTTTTAAGTTAATAAATACGTTTTTATACCTGTTTACTGTTAAATTCAACAAAAATACGGAAGTAAACGGCAACAATGAGATCATTTGAAAATGGATTATTGTGCAAGTACTGCATCATTATTTCAGTAATTATCACTTTTACAGATTTTGGGAAATGTCAAAATAGTCACAAAATATTGATGATGCCGATTGGTATGAACTTTCATATACTATATTTCAGCAGATTAGGAAGAGGTCTGTCAGAGCTTGGGCATGATGTCGAAATATTGATGCCGGCTTATGGGAAAGCTCCACATAACGAAAAGAACAAAAACTTCCGAATAACATCGTATAAAGTTAAGAATGCCATTTCCGCGTTCAACGATCCTGAAACTTCTGAAATGTTTTTAGAGTATGCTACTTCTGAAAGTTATTTTGCGTCTATGAAATTCTTCAACTGGATGGCTAAAACTTTCATTCCAGCTGTTGACAGTGACTGCGAGTCTCTTCTAGACAACAAGGAACTGCTAAATAGGATAATCAATGAAAGTCGTTTTGAATTTGTAATTATGGACATTACAAACACAGATTGTTATTTTGGAATTACTAAATCAATCAAAGCACCGTATGCCATTCTGAGCATGCCATTTGCAACGTGGTACCTAGGAATTCCCAGACTGCCTTCTTTTGTGCCAAACTACAACTCAAAAAGAGGTGACGAAATGACATTTTTTGAAAGATTGGTCAATTTAGTTTGCGAAATTTTGCTGGTTAGCCTCATGCAAGTTACTCAGAGACCATCATTTAGTAGACCTTACCTTCAGACAGGTACAACACAAGAAAAAATTTTAGACATAGCAAAAAACGCAGATCTTCTTTTGTTTCTTGAAAATTTATCATTAGGTTATCCATCACCAAACATGCCACATGTTATTAGCGTAGGAGATATTATGACCGATAGCCCTGGGTCAATTTTGCCACAACAAATCGATAGCTTCATATCGGATTCTGACGCTATAATTGTATCATTTGGAAGTTATTTTGAAATAGCCTCTAAAACATTAACGGATAAATTTTGCAGCACTTTTGAAAAACTTGGGCATCTCAAAGTGATTTGGAAGCTAAAAAATCTATCCGTATGTCATGATTATAAGAAAGGAGGACTGTCAAACTTGCTCGTCCTTCCGTGGATTCCGCAAAACGACCTGTTAGCGGACGATAGGGTTAAAGTTTTTGTCACCCACGGAGGGTTCAATAGTTTGAAGGAATCAATCTACCACAAGAAACCAGTCGTCGTATTTCCCATAGCATTTGACCAACATGCCCATTCTTCAAGCACGGCTAGAAAAGGAATCGGCATAGAAGTGGATATCAGGCACTGGAATTCTGACTATTTGAAAAGTATTATCATTGAAGTAATAAATAATTCTACATATAAGTCAAGAGTTGAATTTTATTCTGGAATCTTGCGCGACCAGTCTGAAACTCCTTTCAATAGAGCTTCTCGTGCCATCTCGCATGTCATCAAATTTGGTAGCCAACACTTAAGGTCTGCATCGTTGTATTTGAATTGGTTCCAGTTTTTCATGTTTGACTTGGTTCTTTTCATTTTGGTTGTTGGTTTTTGTGTTTGTGCATCAATTTCATATATTTTATATTTCCTTATAAAACTAATATACAAAAGGAAAGCCATGCATATTAATAAACAGAAAAAACTTTGAATAACATTTTCAAAATTTTTTATTGCTTTATTCAAAGCTACTATAAATAATTATAACTAATGAAAACTGTAAATAATTATAACTAACTTACAGTGCCAGTCCCGTCGCGGCTTCGCTTGCTTGAATTAGAGAATTTGAACCGTGCATCCAAAGTAGAGTATTGCACGGGCCGATTTTTTTAAGGGCCCGGTCTGTTCCATAAGCCAAAATTCCAGACTCAGCCCGGTCCGTCTAATTTGGGCCCGGTCCGTTTTTATAGGTCTAAAATTTCTATATATTTGGCGAAAAATCTCGGCTTGTCCCACCTTGACTTCAAGTTTTGACAAACAAACAAGAAAGTGACTTAATAAAAACGTTGTAAAAATCGGCTGGCTCGCTTTTGCCGGACAGTGCCACTTTGCTTTCGATTGCGGGTGATTTGAGGGCTAAGCCGAGGTAGCGTACACTTTCGGAGGTGTCAGAACTTTTTCCAAACTTGAGACGCAAAGTTTACACATTCACTTGTTCAGTTTGTGACGACTAAGAAAAAAACAGACTTTACAGTTAGCTAGTCAAAGTCCTAATTCAAAAAAGATAGAAACCGGTTTTTTAAAAAGCCACCTGGCGAATAAATGGTTTTCTTTTCGTAAGTATTTGCGACGATGGGCATCGGACCTAGCATAACTCGATGCGTCCTATTGCTTCCGAAACTAATGGTTAAATTTTGCTTGTTTCATTCAATTTTTTTCAACGGAGTGCAGGGGCGCACTGAGTTTTCAAAGAAACTTTGCACTAGTCTGGTTGAAGAAACTTTATCAGCCTGGACGGAGCTCTGCAATTGTTCGGTCGACTGAGCAGAGCGTTTTAAACGGAAGAAGTTGGAAAAGATATTACAACTCCGGCTCGGAAAAAGGAAAAAGTCTTAGAACGGACAATCTCTCTTTCTGAGATGATTCCGATCGGGGTGCTTTAGCTAGTGTTTTTCGATTAATAAATGAAGGGAAATGCGCGTACGCAGATCCCCGCACGCAAAAATGACGCGCCCGAGTTACCCGCATTTGTGGTATTCGCAGAGGTCAGCGACGCCCTCGGTGCAATAGACGGGCCTCCCACTGGGAGAACCGCCTACTTGATCACGGTACTTCCTACGCCAGGTAAGTTTGAACTACGACTTTTTTTTAATAGTTTATAGTCCTTTACACCAGGTGTTTTAAGACTCTAATGGCTGTATGTGGGAAGCACTTAAGTACTTCCTGTCGTGGATCAGAATTTGATCCTTTTTACTTTTCCCTCCTCCTTTCTCCAGGCTTGGGACTGGCTCGCAATTAGCGAGGCGGAGTTTTGAACTACGACGTAGACGTGCCACTGATGTGGACGTTGAGTCGACCACTTTCGGGTGTTTTTTAATGGACGACTTCCGGTTCGCGCTTCTAGGTGTCAACGCTTGCGGACCGGCTGGCTCGTCTTCAATGGACGAGCTGCAATGCGAGCCGAAAACATTTCTGCGAGCACGGCTAGATGTCGCTGACCAGGTTAGGGCCAAGGCCTTTTCCCGGAGCTCGGGCAGGCAGAACGACCGTGATCAGACGTTGTTGTTTTGACAAACGCTTTGCCCGGCAGCGACACGCCACAGGGTCTGCATGTTCGTCGATTTGCCGAAACATCGACAGGGAGTAGCCACGCGTGGCATAAAGAGAGAGCGTAGCTGTGGTTGGGCATACTGGTCCTAAACGCTGAAAAAGTGACAAGGACTTAAATAAACAACAACAGGTTGGGCATACTTACTTGGCACAGGGACAACCGTGATCAAGAAGGCGGTTGCCCCAGGAGGAGGCTCGACCATTGCACCGCGGGCGAGTTGAGTCTTGCGATTACTCTGAATGCGGGTAACTCGGATGCTTAATTCTTGACGGCGGGGAGTTGCGTTCGCGCATCTCCCTAACACAATGAACTCGTACAAAAAACATGCGACGTTAGTCGTTCGTTCTAGATGCTTACGCAAGTAGGGGGAGAAATCACAAATTTAGGGGGGGGGGAATTTCCTCCCTAAAGATGCCGAGATTATTCACTGGTAGTTGTCTATCACTGAAATCAATGCTCGTCAGCGGCAACAATTAAATAAGTTCTTTTTCCGAAAAAATTTTAAAATTTCAAACAGAAATGGGAAGAAGCTCCTTAAGAATTTATGAAAGTGGAGCTGCAAAAAGAACGAAAAAAGCAGAAATAGAAAAAAAACATTAAGAAACTTCAAAATCTCGATAGTTTTCTGTTGAAAACAGAATCTCATGCTAATTCATCAACTTCAGCTAATTTTACAAGTTTTGTCATAAGTGAAGAAGCTAATTTATCGGGTGTTTTAGAGGACTCAATCGAAGTGACTCAAACTTTAAACGAACAATCAGAACTTGATGAAGAGACGGATATTCAAAAAGATTTGCCATTGAATAGAAAAAGTGATCCAAGACTTTGGGATAACCTTTCAGCTGAGGATATACAATTTTGGATAGAGAGCGGTCCTTCAACATGTCAAAATGCAGATAATGACTTTAAATCCTCTATAATGACGTATCAAGATCACGATCGATATTGCTCAAAAAGCTTGTTTGTGGAGAAAAACGTAAACGGTGAAACGTTTAATAGAGAATGGCTCATATATTCACCAGCGTTAGGTTGTGTATTCTGTTTTGTCTGCAAACTTTTTGAAGCCTCAAAATTTGCTTTAGCTTCAACGGAATTTAAAGATTGGAAAAATTCTGTGGCATCAATTCAAGGCCATGAAAACTCATCGGACCATAGAAAAGCTTCTTTAGCATACTTTCACAGAAAAAATAATGTTTTAAAGGATCAACTTCTAAACGAAATTCGCAAAGAGAAAAACTACTGGAGAGAAGTTCTAAGAAAAAAGATTATGTAGATTGCAAACAATATTTTTTACAAATTGAAATAAAACCTTGAATTACATTAAAGTTGTAATATATTTGTAAATTTAAAAGCTTAGCAATATCTTTTATTTTTCAAAATGGGGCCTCAAATTTTTGTTGGCCTAGGGCCCCCAAAATTGTAAATCCGGCCCTGTACGCAAGCAGTTCCTTCAGATCCCGATTCATATATGAATTAGCAAATTCGTAATTATAGAAATTCGCTCGACGGATTGCGCGAGAAGTTTCGTCAAGGTTTTCGTGCACCACTACTTTTTCTGTCTCTTCGAAATGAGGCAAAATGTGCGATCGCAACTGTCGCAGGCAAAAACGATGCGCCCCTCGTGGACATGGCCCGGTAGTCCGTGATTATTAAATCCTTTTGCCGTGTTTGCTTGCTTGATTGCTCGAGTCGTGCGTTGGGAGCATAATGAGCTTAAAAAAGTTACTACCCGTCATCTGAATCGAGCTAAAATTTAGTGTATCAAATTGTTTTGAAATGGATGCGATAGATCAGGCCTGTAGTCAGGTAAGGTGCAAAAGGGTGCATGCACCCTTTGCAAGAGGAAAGCATAAAAATTTTGCACCCTTTGTAATTTTGCTGACAAAATAACTTTTTCAAACCTAACCTAACGCTGACTCAAATGTACTTTGGTTATCAAAGGAAGATTTTTTTCAATTTAATAAGCTGGTTGCTTCTAAACACAATTTGATTGATTTGAACATAAAACTTCCCGTATACATTTTTTTATTCAATCTCACGTAAAAAACAAGAAACTGCTGATTTGTCTTTTTCTTTCAATTACATTATTGTGATGTCGGTGTGGCGTTCTGGTTTGCAAATGTTTTGAATTTTGTTGGTTTTTTCCTTGCGAAGTCTTGAGCTGATGAATTTTTCTCTCTACTGACCCTATTTACCATTTTTCTTTATTAGCTGTTTTAAATTTGGAATATTATGTTTTCTAGGGACTTTTACTCTTCACTCTCTACCTTGCCTATTCGACTTGTTAAAAGTTAGAACTTAAGTTAGGTTTAAAGTCTTCTACCATTTATAACTCATTTACTTTTTCTGTAAAGCACTTTTTGTCAAACATGCTTTTTTAATCTGGTTTTCTTCTCTGGAATTATTTTTCACTTTCTTTAACAGCGTCTTTGTCTTGCAGTTCTTTACGCCATGGGTTGATAACTTTTTTTGGTCAATTTGTTGCTATTTCCGTATAAGAAACAGTCCCTGTTCTTTACACACTTTATGTTTCTGCCTTAACATTTAGAACTTCTACACCTGTTCATAAAAATAACTTTTCTACACTTAAGCCAATTTCCTTATTGTCTCCTTTTCCCAAATCAATGCACTCATAGCGTTTCTCTAACTGATCTTTGTTGGCATTTTGAGAAAATGTCACAAACTTTCATACTAAAACGTTTCAGCTCATTCTACCGTCTTCAAAACAGCGATAAATCTAGATATGGTTGAAAGGATGACAGTAAAGAAATATATTCACATAATCAGTCATTTTTTGCATAGTTCTAATTAGTATAGGCAGTGCTGTATCGAGCTTTTGCGTGGTACTAGGCTACTATAGTTACTAAATGTAAATGTAAATGTATAACATTAGGGCGCTACTTCGTATATCAATTAATACCCCAGCAGCGCCGGGAACTGCTAGTGCATATGGGATCACACAGTGTTACCTGCCACCCGCACGTGTCTCCGAAATCGGAATGTGCCGAGCCCTATTACATCCCAGTCGTGGAACTGGTACTCATTCATCGACCAGTGAAGGATGAAAGGCTGAGTTGGCCTGAGCAGTGTGAGTGAATTCCTTGCTCAACTAGGTGGTACAATTGCTAGAATACGCCCCATTTAAGAACCTGGTTATTTCTGGAAACCTGATTGAGAGTAATTAGAAAGAAAACTTAAATATTTTAAATGTTTTAACTATTTGAAAATATTGCAGTCTTCAGCTTGCTTGCAACATTGATACACCAAATTAAAAAAATTACTGTACTTTTTTTAAGGCACTGTTACTTTTTACAGATAGATATAATTTTTACTGGAAGTGGGAGAGGGAACGGAAAACCGACCAGAAACGGGAAAGCGACCGAGAGCGGAGAAGAATACGGGAGAGAGAGAGAAAAATCTCTGAAAACGCCCAGTAATCCCGCTAGTATTATATTAAATCTGGGTTACTTCAGACAAATCAAAATATTTCCACCTACAAAAAATCTCGTATCGTGACCTTAGGAATTATATATCTATCGATATTTTTATGGTCGATCGGCTTTCGATAAGCTTGTTTACATTTAATTACTATATTTCTCGTCGCGTTGTGTGATTGATTTAATTCTGAATAATTCATAATGTCATTTCTTCTGACATACTCAATGAGTTTTTAAGATCACTCCAAACAATTCTGTTGAAATTAGTATATCCATAACCGTAGAGGCGTGGAATCTGGGCATAAGAAGGCTTGACAAATGCCAATAATAAATCAATAAATAAACAAATCATTGAAAAAGTTATGATATGACTTATGACTGCAAGCAAAGCACCGTCACCCCTTAATTATTGAAACTTCACCTACACACTCAACCCCATACAAATTAGTTAATTAGTAACTAGCTGCTTGGTGTGGATTCAGAAGTTCAGGTTATTTCAGTCGAAGTAAATTTTAAGAAGTGTCAAACGTTACAAATCATTGCATAAAAACTTAAAGCATGGAAGCAGATCCTCTCTTAACTTGTCGCCTATGTCTTAGTTTGTTGAAAGATCCCAAGCAGCTTCCATGTTATCACAATTTCTGTTCAGCATGCCTTCAGAAATCGGACCCAAATATTGGGGATGACTTCCATTGCCCAACCTGTGGAAACTCATTTGAAATCAGTTTGGAAAACTTAGAAGACCTACAAACAAACCCATTTATTAGCCGACTAGTTTCAATACATGATAAAAGTGCAGATCAATTTTCCACAGAGCGATCGTGCGAACAGCATCCCAGTGCCAAAATTAATTTTTTCTGCGTCGATTGCGAAGTTGCCGGATGTCCAATCTGCTCAACCGGAAGGCATGACAACCACAGATGTATAGATTTGAACGAAATGGGTGGTGTTGTCAGAGACGAAATCAAAAACATGTCGACGGATTTGAAAACAAGACTGACTTGGATGAAGGCTGAAATTTGTAAAAATAACCAGCAAGAAGCTGATAAGCAGAAATTATTTGACGAAGTATCGAAGGATATCAGGGAGAGAGGTGAACTAGTAAAAAGTGCCATAAATGATCAAGTCAAGAATCTCTTGAAACAAGTTGAGACAGTCAAGAGTAGATCAGCTAAAGCCTGTGAACAGCTTGATAAGAAAAACAAGAATCTAACGGTAAATGTAGTACAAAGCTTCATCACTTATATGGATCAGTTGATCAAGCAGGGTACGCCAGAAGAACTCATAGAATGCGTTAGAGATGTCAAAACAAGAAGTGATCATTTAAAACAAGTAAGAGTTTGCCACAGGGACAACGAAGAACTTGGGGTGAACTTCATACCGTCTGACCTTCATGTCAGTACCTTATCTTTGGTTGGTCACGTTGAACTGTTGAAGACAAAAACTTCCAAGTCTCAAGAGAGGTGCAGTGACAAACGAGAACGAATAAAGCAAACTGCTGAACATGATTCTACAAATTTGTCAACTTCCGATGAAGACAAGAATGCAGAGTTTCTTGATTTAACTTCACAAAGTAAGTATTTATTTATTTAATGTAGTTGTTCATTTTCTGTTATGACTTAATTGTTACAATAAATAATGTCTGATTTATGTTCTTTATTTTTTAAGTTTTTTGCAGATTTATTATTTTAAAATTTGTTTCTGTATTTTAAAGTGGGTCAAAAGGTTCAAAGATGGGATTTGCCACGGAGAAAGGTACCTGAATGCAAGCGTGTCACCTCCATAAATCTGAATCGAAGCGTGGCGGCCGTGGCAGTTGGTGGAGGAGAATTGTTTGTTGCCATTGAGCATTCTGGTGATGTACTCAGGTGGGATAACAATCTTTTTATGGCAATGTACTCAGGTGGGATAACAATCCTTTTATGGCAGTGTACTCAGGTGGGATAACACTCCATTTATGGTGATGTACTCAGGTATACAACACTCCATTAAAATTGATGATACTAGTAGTGCTAATTATATCATGCACGCTGCTAGTTGTGGTAAATGTCATTTCATTGCTTTGAATGCTGAGGTGTAATGATTAAAATAATAAAAGTTTTCCAATGGAAAAGAAATATGTTTCAGTCATTTGTATCAGTAATTTTTAATATTTCAAATGCTCAGATACAATGTCCAGAATTTTGGCTCAAAGTTGGATGAGATCCTGATAGAAGGACTTGAAACTCCATGGGACATGACGGCCATCAGCAGTGACGAGATGTCAACGACATACCTGTTTGTTATAGATAATCTGCAGGGGAAAGTTTTTCAGGTGATCAATACTTTTAAAATCTAATCATGATAATACAATTAATTGAAGTTCATTATCATTCGAATTTTCGTTCTAAAATGCAGGTCAATGTACCGTATAATTCAAAAGTCCACCCTTCAAAATTCGTGAGAAAATCTTGGAATCTTGGTCTGAGCGAGTCTGCAACTATATCTTCCACCTCTGAAAGACTTCTTGTTGCTTCTACAGCAAACAAAATCATCGAATACACCTTGTCATCGTTGCTTATAACTTCTCTTTCTTCATCGTCTTCCACTGCTCTTTCATTCCCTGATCCGGTCACCTCCATCTCTTTGATTCCTCACATGACCGACGTACTTCACGCCGTACGCATCTCAAACGATCGGCTCGTTGCTTTTTTCGATCATCTCTACTCGCTCAGCGGGGGTTTTCTTATCAACGGCTGGGGGAAGATGATTCGTAGTTTTGGAGAAGGAAGGGGTAGTTTGGCCAGCTGTCAGATAGACTATCCTTCACACATTTCTGTGGATAGAAAGAAGGTGAAACAGGAAGAATTGGATGAACACGATGATCTGACATTTGTTAAAATGAGTGGAGGTTCATTTCATCAAAATTATAATTTGTTTTTATGAATTATTTAAATTTTGTTCTGATTATATATATTTACTAATTTATGAAAAATAATTTTTTACATAAAAGTTTTTAGCTTTTTTGCTTAAAATATTAAATTTTTCAAACTTGACAGCTACGAGCAGAGAAGAAGAAAAAGGAGAAGGCAGCTACAACGATGAAGCCTTCGTGTTCGTGTGCGACAATGGAAACAGTCGGGTCAGTCTGTTCGACGGAGACTTGAAGTTTTTGAAGGTCGTGGTCGAGAAAGTTGATGAGCCGTGGAGGATGTGTTTGGATGAGGAACGTTGCTTGTTGTTCATCTCAACTCTTCAACACACTGTTAATGTTTACAAGTATTGATGGAGTCTATGAAAGATTATTATCGCTTCCTATGTTTTGATTGGCTTTCACGTGGAATAGTGTGGCTTGTTTAAGCGAATCTTTTAGTTTTTAATTTGTTTAATTTTTATTTTTTGAAGATATTGTTTTTTTCCCATAATTTTGATGATCATTATTTGTTCAACTTGAAGAAGAACTTGTGGTTGAATTGTTTGAAAAGTTTATTCGTGCGGTGTGTACAAGACCTGTGTTGTTTTTTGAAACATTGATGATGCCATGCAGCATTGTAATGTCATGCGTCTTTGTATTGCTTCTAGTCATAATGGTTAGTCATTTTGGTGTTTACCGTTTTTGGATGTACTTAATGTTTTATGCCGTTTTGTTTTGCATTTGAGTTCACGATATTTTGTTGTTTTGCAAAAGTTTTCTTTTATGTATGTGTGATTTGTTTTCTATTGAATCTGTTGAGTTGTCTTTCCATCAATTGTTTTGTGAGTATTCAGTCAATTTAATACATCAAGCAGTTTACTGTTGGATTTTTATCTTAAAGCCTATTTATTTTCTATTAAAAGTTTCTAATTATTTTCTAGCTTTGTACATTTGAAAGATCTTTTTAACTTTTTTTCTAGCTTACCGACTGCTCATGTGTGATTTTATGAATAAAAAATTCCAATAATTTGTTCTATTTCAATTTATCGATACTACAGTAATTGGACGAGAAAGTTATTTTTATTATAAGCATTCCTTTTTTATTCTTTTTCTGAGTCTAAAGTAAAAAATTAACTGCCTCTTTTAAAAGTCTTACCAGTTGACAAACCTTCTTACAAGTTTGGAATTCTTTTGAAGAGTCTTTGATAATTTAAGATGTTGTCATAAAATTGATACCTGGATATTGGCAAAATCTGCATATAAATTAAGTTAGTAACTGTCAGTAAACTTTCTGTCTTTGCCAGTCAGTTAATAAGGGTTACTGTATTTCTCATCAAAAAACTGGAAAAAAAGAATGATAAGGATATGAGAATTTAGCAAGTCTGTTAACTAACTCTTTGCTGATTACGAGCCAGTCCCATGTCTGGATAAAAAATAAGAACTCAGGATAAAATTATAAAAGGACTTTGGTATTTCATACACAGGTATACTGCTATATGTCAGACTTAAAATACCTTGTCCTAATGAAAGGACTATGAACTAATATTAAAACAACGCAATTCTGTTTTCTAAAGACGATTATAAACAGAACATTGTTCATCCTCAAAGTCCGTCACAAAATAATTTAACGCCAACACCCGCAGATTATTAAAAAAAACAATTGATAAGTAAGTAGCATATTTTCTTTGGTATTTAAAATGATGATTAATTTTAATGTGCTAACTGGATGAGGTAACCTCAGGTAACACAGTTCGTC
This sequence comes from Erpobdella octoculata, assembly GCA_963978895.1. Lineage (NCBI taxonomy): Eukaryota > Metazoa > Annelida > Clitellata > Hirudinida > Erpobdellidae > Erpobdella > Erpobdella octoculata. The sequence goes on along the minus strand of OZ022247.1, from coordinate 18,781,010 downwards.
TGACTTCAAAGAAACAATTTTTAATAAAAAAATACATAAAAATCAGAAAAACTTCTGTTTAGGCTATGAAAGTGCTGCAGCCAGAAGCGCAAATAAGCATTGCAGCATACGAAGGAGAGCTCAGTTGGGCTAAGCGATGGAAAAAATTAATATCAATACGATTACAATCAGATAACTGCGAATGTATATTTATTTATAAGGAAATCGTTTTGAGAAATTCTTAAATATATTAAATTATATTTTTATTATTTTTTCCTAAAATGAGGATGCAAAACATTTCATCCATTGTGGTCGTGATAATGATAAGTGTCTGTTTTTTGGAATATTTCGCAGAGTCAAGTTAGGCAGTTTCACCTTGATCATAATTGTCTTCATAATTTTATCATATGACCATTAATGTCCATTTTCATCAAAGTAGGTAGTTATGATCACTATTAATGTCCAGTGTCATCAAAGTAGTTAGGTAGTTATGATCACTATTAATGTCCATTGTCATCAAAGTTGGTAGTTATGATAACCATTAATGTCCATTGTCGTAATTATAATCATTCTTATCATTGTATTCGTCGCCATCACCACCGGCCGCAACTCATCACCATATTAAAATCATCGTCCTCCTCATCATCAATATCCTAACATCATTATTTTCTTGAAAACAGGCAGAAGCAGTAGTGATGAGTACAGACTTCTTCAAGATTTATTTGAAAGAAGAGATGGTGGATACAACCCCAGGATCAGACCCGTGGAGAGCATCAATGACTATATTGAAGTTGGGTTTGAAATGGCCCTGATACAACTAATAAATTTGGTAGGAAATTATTTCCACATATCTTCAAATCATTATTTATAAATTTACCCTTTTGAATTATTAAAAATTTAGTAATATACCAATAATGTCGTTAACTGCAATATTTCATAACTCGAATCTTTCAGGATGAAAGAAATCAGATAATGAAAACAAACGTGTGGCTGAGATTGGTTAGTCTTGTTGAATGGATTGATTGATTGATTTATGGATGTAAAGACTGATTGACGGGTTGGCATGTAGCCAGAGGCAGGCGAGGTCTTATGATTTTATGGTAGAGAGGGTGATGAATTTATTTTTGGTTGGCAGTCTTCAAGGCAAGTCAATTAGAGGAGGTAGGCCCTTTAGTTTCAACAAAATTTTACCCGGCGTTTAGCTTAATTAATTATTTTTTAGTTTCTCTTCTGTACCACAGCAATCATTTTCAATTTGTTTTCTTGCTGGAGGTTAAATGCAAAACACAGACTATATAGTGTATAAAATTGTATATCAGCGCTTAACACATGTTCAACAACTTTTTTAAGCTAAAATACTGTAAGCGATCTTGAGAAATTATATCCTATTAAAAGCAAAGTACTTTATAAAATCATTGGAGAAAAATATCATTTTTGTGACTAATTATTATTCAAAAAATTTAAGCCCACTTGAGTCATCTTCTAAAAAGTATTAGCCGCATTAGTGAGATTCTAAAAAAAAGTATTAGTGAGCTTCTAAAAAGTATTAGTGAGCTTCTAAAAAGTATTAGTGAGATTCGAAAAAGTATTAGTGAGATTCTAAAAAGTATTAGTGAGCTTCTAAAAAGTATTAGTGAGATTCTAAAAAGTATTAGTGAGTTTTTAAAAAATATCGAGTTTCTAAGAAATATAACTGACCTTGTCCTGACATTGTCGGTGAGGTTAGTTGAAAACGATTTTTTTTATTTGCATGAGTTGAGTTAAAACAGGATGTGGAGCAGCAGCATGAGCGTCATTTCAGCAATTTCTTGAGGGGGCAAATTTTTATTAATTTTTTCTACTAAATGTTTCACTTTTGCTTCCCTAAATAGGTGATGACCGGGGCCCCCTTCTCTCCCACTCCCCAAAAATGATGTGGAGACCAGCGAGTAACGACTCATTGGTTGTTCCTTGCCAACATGATGTTCATACTTTTGCTTTAAGAGTTTTCAGTTTTTCTAAATAAACTCATTGCATTTTTTTTACATTTTTGCTTGAATAATTGAGTTCATCAAAATGAATCCCATTAATAGCTATATGCTTTTGTTTATTTCCCGTTTGTACATTTAAGCTATATTTCTTACTCGAAATGCCCATTTTCTTCGAAAAAGCTGAAATGACGTGTCTGCAGTTTTTTATGGTTATGAAAAATAAAAATTAAAAAAATCTGATGGTTACTTCAATGGTAGAAACTTAGAAAGCTTTTGATATTTTTTTTCCTCTTAGCTTTCACATTAAAGGCTAACACACTTCCCACTCAGCTAACCCAGCCTCTAGCCTAGATAAACTTTGCGCAAGGGAATTAGGTACGCGATGTGAAATTTTTCACTGGAACCGAACACGGGACCTCAAGCTTAGAAGTTCAATACTTTACCGCTTTACCATCGGGCTTCAGTAGTGAATAATGTTTATTTTCTAAGTTTTTTTAAATGTTACAGCAGTAACAGGCTGATTTGATAATTATTGTGTACAATTTCTGGTTCTTATCTTTAATTAATTGACGGAAGTTTTTACAAAACTCTTGCTAGAATTTTTAATACCTGGCTCTTTTTAGGTAAAAAGGCAGACACAAATTTACAGTTTTAGTCATTCTGAAACCTAGCGGGTAAATCGTTTCTTTCCGTGGGGCATGTAAAAGATAGATAGCGCCGCTAGGCTCTGTAAGAGGTAATTTATAAATTACCTGACTTAATTTCATATTTATTCCATTATTAGTGTCAGCACTCCACAAAAGGATCGTACAGTTTAATAAAGTTTTAACCTTTTATTAAAAGCAAATTGAGCAAAGGTTAATATCTCTAAAGTTTTTAGACGATTGAACGTACACTGTAGAGCTCATGAAACTTATGAAGCTCATCTCCTATCTTAGGCTGATATAAGCTGTCCTAACTCCTATACTATATTTAGTTGACTCTAGTTACTCCAATGATAATCGCGCGCGACTATAACATTTAAACAAAAATTCGCAACATATAGAATAGTATATATCTTTTGAGATGTCTTGCAATCCGGAAGACACGGAGATATGTTAATTGCCTAGGATCCATAGAAACAGGAGCTATACGCAACAGACAATCATAATAATTAGATTAAAGCAATTGGTTGAAAAAAAAAACAAATATTTAAATATTAAAACTTGCAAAATTTATAGAAATTTACAAGAATAATTTTTTCCAAGAAACTAAAAATGAGTTTTATCTGTTTAGTTTCAGTGCATCTATTTGTCTGAATATAGCGCTAACGATAGTAGGTATTTAGTTCGCATTATGCGGTAGTTTATAGAATTAGTTAAATGAATTTACTTGCCGATGAAAAGAACAGTTATATTTATTTTTCCAAGTATTTGAACAATTACCGCATCAATAGAACGGCATTTTGTGGCAAATCAATAATGAAATTGGAAAGAACAATGAAGATAAAAATGGATTGTAGATCACGTGAGTCGGAGTCCTCTGATGAATCCTTCAATCCATCATCATTTTCAGAAGACTCTAAATCGTTTATAGATCATCGTTGCATCCGGGGCGATAATTCGTTCATCTCCTACATACTTATTTTCAACGGCCTCCGGATGCCCGGCGCTGAAATAGTTGACTGTCCAGGTATATATTAAGAAGTTCATACTTATTTTGTATATATGAGCCGCAATAACAATGCGACAAAAAGCCACGTGATCGCATGACTCATCAATAACAATCATGCAGAAAATTCCAATAAAACGCGCTCACAACAATTCTTCGTTCAGATTTTTTAATGCATTCAAGATTGTCCCCCCCAACAAGTATGCACAAATTAAAACGATATGCAAATTAAACTAATGTCTGTTGTGTTTCAGACAGAAGCGTGAAAATTAGTCTATTTTTAAATATCGATATTTGAAAATAAAAATACTGCAAAACAGAATAATGCAATATTAGTCAATTTTATTAATAACAGTTGTGGATAGACTACCAGCTTAGATGGAAAGATGAAGAGTATGGCGGAGTTGATATTTTCAGGATACAGCCAGATCGTGTTTGGAAACCAGATATTGTACTTTATAACAAGTAACAATATTTTTTATATTAATTTTTTCATAAATTGTATTGTTTTCTTTTGTTTCACATTAAGACAATTTTAATTTCATTGATATTTTTAACCTGCAATATTTAATGCCAATACTTTTACATAATGCTGTAAAATTTATTTTTAACGTACATTAATTGAAATTACATTTTAAGCAAACAAAATAGGATGCTTGTAACCTAATGTACTTTTTTTAACTAAACTTTTCGTTTATATATATTTATATATATATATATATATATATATATATATATATATATATATATATATATATATATATATATATATATATATATATATATATATATATATATATATATATATATATATATATATATATATATATATATATATATATATATATATATATATATATATATATATATATATATATATATATGAATTTGAATTTTGTTTATTATCAGAACCAAAAATATAAAAAAAAAAAAGTTTATAGAATCAAGCCATAAAAAATTAATGTCTGAAAGTTATATTTTTGATGAAGAGGAGCTACATCAGGCTCCTCTATACTGACAGAAGCTGGAGGACTCGCGACTCCTAAGAGATGCGGTCCTTGAAAGCGTTTACTGTCGGGGCGTCAATTGTGTATTGCGTAAGCGCATTCCATGGAGCGACAATCCGGTTTGTGAAAAAATTGTATCGCTCTTCGCAACCTCTGACATACTGGCGCTCTAGTTTGCAGTTGTGGCCACGCAGGTGGTATGCCGTGTGGCCGGCTGCTCGAGTTTGCGGAACGGAAAAGCTGACGTCGTCGATGTTGTGGGCGATTTTGAACTGCTCGATCAGGTCACCTCTCGAACGGCGGTCTTGCAGCGTGGTGATCCCAAGCTGTTGCAGACGATGTTCATAGGGCTGATGTTTTAGTGTTGCAATGATTTTTGTTGCCCGACGTTGGACCTGCTCAAGAAGGTTAATATCGCCCTTTTGATAAGGCGACCAAGATTGAACAGCAAATTCAAGATGTGGGCGGACGTAGGAGAGGTAAAGTGTACGCCACAGTATGAGGCTGCGGCTGCGGAAAGCTTTTCTGAGTCGGCTGAGCATATGATTGGCTGATGACGCTGCTTTTTCGACCTGTGCTCGGACCTTTAGATCATCTGAGACGAGAACACCAAGATCACGTTCGACTTTTGTGACTTCGAGTGGTCGCCGCGTGCCGTCAATATGTCTCATAGAGTATTGGTGGGTTATTCTGTGTGAGCGACCGACATGCATGATTTTGCATTTCTCGACATTGAAGTGCATTAGCCAAGTGAATGACCACTCAACTGCACGGTCAATGTCAGCCTGGAGAGATGAAATGTCGGAAGCTGACTTGATGATGCCGATGATTTTGCTGTCGTCCGCGTACATTTTGATTTGGTGTGTGATAGTGTCCGGTAAGTCGTTAATATATAACACAAAAAGTAGTGGACCAAGAACAGAGCCTTGAGGAACGCCACTTGTCACATTCTTCCACTCGGACTCGCAGCCTTCAATCAAAACGCGCTGCTTCCTATCTTTCAGCCACGCTTCGATCCATGTGAGTAGCATACCACGGATGCCATAAGCTTTTAGTTTATGCAGTAGGCGTTTGTGAGGTACTCTGTCGAATGCTTTGGCAAAATCTGTATATACTACGTCAGCCACATAGCCGCAATGAACAGCTTCAGTGAGTATGTCGCGAGTTTCAAGTAAATTTGTCAAGCAGCTTTTTTTCTTGAGAAAACCATGTTGATGTTTGCTGATTAAGCCGTTGACGACGCAGTGCTGCATGATGTGTTCATGTAGAATGCCTTCCATTACTTTACAGGGCACAGGAGTGAGAGAGACAGGCCTGTAGTTAGAAGGCTTAAGCTTGCTGCCTTTTTTGAAGATAGGGGAAACATTTGATTTTCTCCATGTGTCCGGCATAACTCCGGACATGAAGGAGCGCTTGTAGATGAGAGCCAGGGGTGTGGCAAAGGCAGCTGCGCAATTGCTGAGAACGCGTGGGTGCAAACCGTCAAGACCCATCGATTTAGTTTTGTCTAAGCTGTAGAGTCTTTTTTGAAGAATAGCTGCAGAAAAACAACTTTCATTTACATCGCAGATTGATTCGGTGCGATCTGTAAAAGCAGGCATGTAGCCCTCAGGTTCGATGACAAAAACAGATTGAAAATAGTCATTGAGTGAAGAACAGATTTTTTCACGGTCCGCAGTTATGGTGCCGTCGGCTGTCTGAATAGAGTTGATGTCGTCTTTGACAAACTGCTTGCTACGGACATGTGAGTGAAGAAGTTTTGGATAGGATTTGGAAGCGCTGACTAGTTGTTCCTCATACGTGAGAATTGCCGACTTGACTGTTTTAGCTACACGCTTGCAAGCCTCTCGATGAGATTCTCGCAGAATAACTGCAGAGTCGCGCCCCGATGCGATGTATTTAGCCCAGACCTCGCGCTTGACTCTGGCTGCTTTTATAACTTCGGGTGTTACCCAGGGTTCTTTTTTCCGGACAAATGGAGTTGTTGTAGATGGGATGTGTAGTGCAACCGCTTCGTTGTATCGGTCGATAAGAAGCTGATAAGTGTCAGGTACTGAAAGGCCATCAAATAAGTTTTCCCATTCGGTGTTTGAAATACGAGATGACAGCGCATTGTAGTCAGCTTTGCTCCATATAAAACGTTTGTGCGACGGAGAAACACGTGAATTGTTCAGACCGGCCACAGCGAACCGACCGGTTATAAAGCAATGGGATTGGCCCATGGGCGTGTATCCAAGTGAGTCAGCTTCAAGTATCTCGATAGCTCGGTCGGGGTCGTTGGTAATAATGAGGTCAAGAGTGCTGCTAGGTGTAACATAACGATTACAGCGGTACGTGGGAAACGTGACAAGCTGTGTAAGGTGCCAGTCGTTGAGGCACTCTTGAAATCTAATGTCACTAGGATGTTCGTTACCTATATGGGCAACTGTTGCCACGCCACCACCCACGTCGATTGGAGCATATTTTGTGTGAGAGAAATTAAAATCGCCATAGAGCAACATAAATGAGCAGCTCAAGGCGGAAAGTGAGCTACGAGCTGTTGTGACTGAAGCAATACATTGTGTGAGATAGTCGTCGTTCAAGTCATGAGGGCGATATAAACAACCAACGAGGAAAGTTTCTCCGCCGAAACAAATGACTCGCCAGACTTGTTCAATAGCTGGAGAGTTGAGCTGAGGAATGCCGGTCTCACTGGTCACAACTTTATCCACAACGTAGATCGCAACACCTCCTCCAGCGTATCTCTCTCTGTCTTTACGGTGCAGTTGATAGCCAGCTATGGAGGTGTCTGAGGATTCGTTAAACCATGTTTCCACAAAGAACATGGCATGTGGTCTAAGCGATTGGTCGAGGGCTGCTATTCTTGCTGTTAGCTCATCGCGTTTATCTTTATTGAGCGAGCATGGGTTGTTAGACCAAAACCGAAAGTGATTTAGAGACGAGGTAGGTGAAGAGGATTTAGGCTGGCTTTTCTTGTTGGGGTGACGCATTCTTTGTGGCTTTTGCAAGAGTGAATTATTGGGCCTTCTTGAATTTGTGCAGTTGATTGCCACGGATACCGTATCGAAAGGGCGAATCATTACCAAGTTGAGCATTGAGTTTGTTTCTTTCTTGCCTCAACTGGTAGTCTAATTGTCTTTCTGCCTCTGTTAAATCCGGGCTGATATAAACGGCCTTGTACGTACTGTTGCTTCTCAAACCTTTAGCTGCCAAGAGGGTCGGGTTTCTGAGACTTGCATCAGTTAGTTCCACGAGGATTGGGCCCGGTTTTGCTTGATCTTTGGATCTTAATCTCTTTATGCATACTGGTTTTACATCAGACTTGCCGATTGAACAAAAAAGATCTTTTACAAACTTTTCGTCTTCAGATCTTTTGTCAACTTGCACTGCACACGACGGTTCCGGAACTCCGTAAACGATAACATTTTTTTTCCTTTTCTCTCTATCATTCAGTTCATTCATGGAAGCATTCACAACTACTAACTGCGCAGCTGGCTGTTTTGATTTTCCGCCACCTGATTTAACTACCTGAACCCAATCGTTACCGATAGTCGGAGGTTGCAATGATGATTTTGCTGCTGTTAATTCGGTGGTCAGCTTCTTGATTACAGTTAAATTGTCTTTATCTTTTGTCTCTAGGAGCCTGACTCGCTCGGACAGCGATAAAACCAGAGAAGAAATCTTGCCGCACCACTCATGAAGAACTTTTGAGGATAATATATATATATATTGGTTTCCCGCGCTCGGAGTTTGTAGAAGTTTTTCTATCGTTTTTCTTTCGCTCCGAGATAAAGGAAGAAAGTCTGAGCTTGTGGACCGCCTCCGGATGTCATTGGAGAACAAAGGGTTTGATCCAGAAGAGTATGAGTTCGAAGCAGAAAATAATTGATGAAGGCTTTGAATAAAATGGCGAAGAAAAACCGAGCAGCACACAGAGCAGCACAGCAAGAAATGAAGAAATTTCTTGAACTCCTCAATTGTTTGTCCTATATATTATATATAAACTCCTCCGAAACGGCTGAACCGATTTTTATGAAAGTTCTTGTGTACCTCCCAAGGACGGATGTTTTAAAATTACGATGTACTTTAGATACATTTTATAAAAAATAGTCAACGAAAACAAAATGACATTTGATAACCATAAAAAATGTATCTATGTATAAGCAAATTTAATGAAATTTTTTACTGTGTTTAAATTTTCAATTTACTAAAGTATTTCATATAAATTCAAAGGATGCAAAAATTAAAGAGTGCAATAATTAGTTATTAAAGAATTTCAGTGAATTGACGGTCATCGTTGAGAAGTGGTCTTTGCTTCTGAGATTTTTTAAATCTCATTATATAATATTTTTCGATTGCAGCACCACTTTTTTTTATCTCTAGGACCGAAAGTGTATATAGGTACAATTGCATAATAACTTTTATTACACACCTGCGCGCAATAAATTCTGACGTGCACATCGATATCGTCTATATATATGTTTATATATATATATATATATATATATATATATATATATATATATATATATATATATATATATATATATATATCATTCAACGACAGCTCGATGAGTGCTCTGCGCAGCTTTAGCGACGTATGCCCAAGGTGGTAATTAGCTTGAAGCGCCTTACGGCTCGGTTTCACCTTTAGATACCTAGAACTACATGGCCTATACGACTAATTACGTAAGCGTGACAGAATCAGTGAGTGAGTGACGTGTGCTACTATGATATAATATATATATATATATATATATATATATATATATATATATATATATATATATATATATATATATATATATATATATATATATATATATATATATATATATATATATATATATATATATATATATATATATATATATATATATATATAGAGAGAGAGAGAGAGAGAGAGAGAGAGATGAAAATACACTTTTTAAATGACAACATCTATTGGCTTTAGTTTATTTGTTTTTCATTTTATTATTTTATTGTTTTCGAATTCAGTGCGGATGGACGCTTTCAAGTTTCATTTGCGTCAAACGTCCTAGTACAGTCAGATGGTCTAGTTATGTGGATTCCATGCACCATCTATAAAAGCAGTTGCAATATTGATGTTACCTATTTTCCCTTTGACGAACAGGAATGCGAGCTCAGTTTTGCATCGTGGACCTATAATTCATCTGAGGTTAGAGTCTATATACGATTTGTATTTGTATTTGAAGCTATTCTCACATTTTTACTTAACTTGACTTCTCTGTCTGTCTGTCGGTCTGTTTGTCGTCAAATTTTGCAATCGATTTTAAACTAACTTCCCGATGAGATAGAGACTTACAAATTTATACATACCTCTGAACTAATTAACAATGCATTCTATCAAATTTTTGGATCGATTGGACAAAATTTAATAAAATAATTATTTGTGATATTTTCGTCGAACTATTTATTGTCTATGCTATAATATGTTGTTTATGTAACAGAATGTGGACTACACAATCGATTATGTAAAAGTGTGTTTTTAAAAAAACTGTGTTTTTGCTTCACTTGTTTATTCTTAGCAAAACATTTTCAATTATAAAGTCATTACTATAAAAACACAGGTAACTCTCATATGGTACCTTAAAAACAACAAAACTGGAGAATCATTTGAAACAGTCGATCTTTCCGATTACGAGAAAAGTGGCAGTTGGGATCTTGTAGATCTACCAGGTGAAATAACTCAAAAGGATAATCGGACGTTTATGAATTACAAAATTAAATTACGCCGGAAAACCCTCTACTACACCGTCAATTTGATTATACCGTGTTTCCTCATCTCTATTCTCACAACAGTGGTGTTTATGTTACCAGCAGATGCTGGTGAAAAAACCACCATGTCTGTATCTATTCTTCTGGCTCTGGTAGTGTTTCTACAAGTATTAGTCACCAATCTATTGCCACCCTCTTCTACTAGTTTTCCACTTTTTGCAAAGTACCTTCTATTTGCTGTTGTACTAGACGTCATAGCTGTTGTCAATACTATTTTCGTCTTAAACTGGCACTATAAAACGCCTCGAACTCATCGCATGCCAAAATTTATCAGAGCACTTTTTCTAGATTTCTTGCCAAGAATTTTGTTTGTTCAAAGACCTTCATCAAATACTGAACCAGAAAATACACAATCAAAATCAAAATCTTTTAATCTGTTTTCTAAATGTTTTGCTCATTCATCTACACCACACCTTCCCTCACCTGAATCGCGGCGCAGAGCCGCTCTGAAGCCGCAAGAATTTGACTTTTCGGAAGTTCATAGTCCTAACTGTGAGGTCGGAAAACGCTTGCTCAGGCAAGAAAGAGAAAAACAACATCAGAGACTCTTGCGACAGCGACTTCTGAAACAGCGAGGTGTTTTTGAAGACGACGATGAAGCACCAATAAAAAAGGAAGAACCTCAGGAAGCGCTAAAACTTGTAAAACTTGAACCTGAGCTTGCAAAAGCCGTAGAAGCTGTCAGGTTCATATCGGCACATATAAAAAACGAAGATGATTATCAAGAGGTGGTATAATTCATTTCATTTTTATTATAATTGCTGAAAATAATTAATTTTTGATGTATAGAATATATGTATGTATACTGTGTATATGTGTGTAAAGACTCCTGAAGAGCTTTTCTTTTGCAAAGGCATCCTCAAAAAGCTAGGAGGAAAAAATTCCCCCTAGCTTGCTAGGTATTCAGCCATACTTTTGACGCTACGTGAATTGGCCGAATCAAATGATAGCGATAGTGAAACAGTTACAGCTGCAAAGGGTCTGCACAAGAAACTTAAAGACAGAGTTATTATTAGTATGGAGATCCTAAAACTGGTATATAAAGTTATTGGTCCTGCATCGAGGTTGTTACAAGGAGCATCAATTGATTTGGCATCAGCTTTAGTTCTTGTAGAATGTTGTATTTAACAGTTTTCAAATTTCAGAAATGACGTTGACTCAGCCTGGAAAACAGTTTATGATCAATCAGTTTTGTTTGCATCCTCACATGGCGTAAATACTGAATTTCCCTCAGAGCGACGTCGAGCCAAGAAAAAGATGCCTGGCAAGTGATGATTATTTGAATGGATTTGCTCCTTTTGAAGTAGATACATTCATAGTTGTTCTGGATGAGGTATATCAGCAGATTTGAAGCAGATTTAAGCAGCAGAATCTTACTTTTATGCAGCAATTGTCGTTGTTCACAACTCACGCTCTCTTTAGTAATAAATCTATAAGCAGTTCTGACATTGAAATGATTTGCCAACTCTATGGAGCTGATGCCAATGAAGTCGCAGCTGAAATGTCAGACTTCAAAACAACGTTTTGTCTTTTGTCTCAAAATACCACTGCCACTAATATTGATGATCTGCTACAAAAAAGGTTGTGATGATCTATTTCTACGGCAAGGACAATCTGATAATGAAGACCACGTTGAAGATGTTGATATTGAACCTGACATTGGCAGCAACAATAATTTTCTCCTGACAGAAAATGATGCAAAGCTGAACCAGGCACGGCAGTGGCAACGATATGCATTTATGAAACCATTGCAATAATTTTCTGAATTATCTGGCTTTCCAAATTTGTACAGTTTGTATAGCATCTTTGCTTGTCTTGCATTTTCCATTGTCTCAGCTGATAGGGCTCTAAGTAAACTAAAGATCATCAAACATAGACTTCTATCATCAATTTTAAATGATTATTTGTCAACCTTCATAATATTATCAGAAAAAGACTTCTTTGTATAGTTAAGAGATAATGAAATTATTTCTCGTGCTGCTTGCGTTACTCCCATTCTGCGAGCACATCTTTTTCATTAGACAATGCTTAATTTTATTCTCAGTGATGAGACTTTTTTATTATTCTTGTTATTGTTTTTTACCATTTTTTGTTTTTAATACTTTATTGAACTAGTTTGTAAAACGGTGCAATTGCAATTACCATCTATACTAAAATGATTGTATTAATAATTTGATTGCTTCAGGTTTCAGGCTCAATTACCTCTTGTCTCGTTACCTTTTTGTGGTTGTTGTCCAGATGGAGAAATATAAATTTTTAAATAAATTTTAAAAAAGTTTATTATTTTATTGGTATTTGGATGTAGCCATATTGTTAATTTGCAGGTTTTTTAACAGTATGCCAGCATCTTAAATATATAAGATGAAATATCTCCTTTTAGTTTCAACTTACATTCAGTAAGCTGAGTCCAGTGCTTTTTGGCTGTTAATATGACTAAGACGGACGGAGAGGAGAGGAGACGGGAGAAAGGAGGAAAAGGAAAGTTGCTTCCATCAGCCAGGGGGATGGGCGCCCCTGCATGTATGCATGTATGTATGTATGTATGTATGTATGTATGTATGTATGTATGTATGTATGTATGTATGTATGTATGTATGTATGTATGTATGTATGTATGTATGTATGTATGTATGTATGTATGCATGTATGTATGTATGTACGTACGCAATGCTTGTATGCTAAAATTTTGCGTTACGTGGTTAGGTGGTGTTGCAATTTTTTTAAATTTATTTCCGTAATTTTTGATGAAGTATTGCTATTATAATTATAATTTTTTATTAAATTGAACAAACAGGTCATCGACGACTGGCATTACATGGCCAATGTGATAGACCGTCTGCTTCTTTACATTTACCTCGTGGTAACCATAGCAGCGACTCTAGCCATTCTCATCAATGCGCCAAACGTTTTTGAAACTATTGATCAAGACGACCTCAAAAAAACATATAAAGATAAACACTTCAGACTTACAATGGAAGTTAACACTTAAACTGAATAATGTGCATTAATAATAATAATCAATAATTTTTAGAGTTTTTATCAGTATTTGATAACGTAAATAGTAATCAATCAATCACATGATGTGCTGTGGTTATAGATATCACTGTTTCTAGAGTTGTTAAGCTAATGTTAAAATTTGTTGTTTTTCTTGTCAACATTGAAACAATTATTGGCTGAATAAAGATGAACGCTATCCTGAACAAGCATGCGGACCAAAAATTAAAATGTTTTGGATAAGAAATATGAAAGAGCATCATGTACCACTGCTCACTTCTTATTAAAAATGTGTTGCTTTTTTCAGATTTTTAAAAAGCATTGTGTAATTAAAAATAAAACAATAATTGTTAATAACAGTTTATAAAATATCAATTTTTTGCGCTAGCGAAAAATTAAATATCTTGAAAGACACAACCACTGATTTTTTTTTCTGGCTGGTAATTAGCTATCTTTATTGATCAGAAGGAAAAATGCTGACTCGTAGTTACAAACTTAACAATTTCAAATCACAAATCTCCGCTAGGAAAAGATGCATGTTTGATACGTAAACAGCATAAGTTATCCACAAATTGTTGTTGAAATTCAGGCATACAAATAATTTTGTTTAGTTTTCAACTTAGAAATATGTGAAATGTAAAACAGAAAACAAAAGTGCTGTATTATTTTAGTTATTATATAGGTCAAAAAAGATCTACAGTTTTTTATAGGTCAAAAAAGATCTACAGCTGTGCTGTACACAGCATATCAACAAGCCTGCATTGCTGCACGCAAAAAGTTTAACACAGATACGAACGTTGTTAAAAACTACGATAAATTTAGAACAGTCAGGGTCGACGAATTCTTTTGTTAAAAGTTTTACAAAATACAAAATGAGATTTAAAAACGCAATATTTATTGAGGCCGTGCTGTGTATTTATTTCACGGATTATTTTGCGGAATCAGGTCAGGAAAAGAGTTTAATCATCATCATTATCATTAATATCATCATTATCAATATAATTATCTCATCATCATCATAATTGTCGTCATCGTCGTCATCATCATCATAACAATCATCATCTCCATTATTCTTGTGAAAACAGGCAGAAGCAGTAGTGATGAGTACAGACTTCTTCAAGATTTATTTGAAAGAAGAGATGGTGGATACAACCCCAGAATCAGACCAGTGGAGAACATCAATGACCTTATTGAAGTTGGGTTTGAAATGGCCTTGATACAACTAATAAATTTGGTAAAACATTCAAGTTTTTTCCCGTGAAGGTCGTATAGTAGTAAAGCGTTCGCCGGTAGATATGGGTAGGGACCTGAAAAACAGCTGTCTCTGGTTAAAATGCCATCATTTCCAAGAAGTGATAGAAAACAGCGACTTGACTGTTTACGGAAAAATAAAGATAAACAAATTATAAAATATAGCAAGCTAAGTCCCTGCAAATTCAATCATATTATGTATTTGATTGTTATCATAACTCGTATTTCAGGATGAACGAAATCAGATAATGAAGACGAACGTGTGGTTGAGATTGGTTAGTATTGTTGAATGCATGCATGTATGGAATGATTGGCACTTGACAGATAAAAAAATTTTTTTGATGTTCGAACGGCCAATTTTTTTTATTTATTTTATAGTTGCAACGAGACATTTTTATTCACTTGTGTAACGCTTTTTAAAGTTATAAAATTTTTAGACTCTCTCTGTTTTTATACTTGACAGGAACCTGAGTTTATTCGCTTGTGGCATATTCCATCATAACATGAGTACACTTCCGATAAATGTTTAAATCTGTGAACACGTAGTCGATGCGTCAAAATATCTCACCGGACCTATAGTGTCTTATCGGACCTCTCCGTGCCTTGGTGGCGTAACGAAAATGCTGGGGGGGGGGGCTCAAGTGTGAAAAAGAGAAAAAAGCGAAAAATATTTTTGACTATCTTCAGTCTGCAGTCTTTTTTGGTATCTTTAAGAATTTATTAATGATAGAAAAAAAGACTACAAACTGAGAATAATCAAAATCAGTCTTAAACCAGTTAAAGCAATTGTAAAAAAAATAAGTTTATGAATAAATGTAGCACCCCCACTCCCCCTACCAAAAAAGTCATCGAATTTGGAAAAATTGCAGGATCCTCCGATTTGGCCCCCCTTAGTTGCGCCCCTGGGCCTGTAAAATCGGGCCTGCAAACTTAGCCTGTGAAAGAGGCTGGGCCGACTTACAAACGGACCGGACCGCGAAAAATCAGCTAGTGCTGTACTTTAGTCCACACCCCTAGTTATAACCCTGCTGTGTCTCACTAGATTTTGCCGGACTTTATCAAACTTCACCGGACCTCACCAGGCTTTACCGTTTCTCACCGAATTTCACCTTAAATTTTGGTGAGGTATAATTAAGTACAACGAGGTTTGGCAAGGTCCGGTCGAGTTTGAGAAAGTTCGGTTTGGTCCGGTGAGGTCCGGTCCGGTGTGGTCCGCTGTGATCCAGTGCGGTTCGGTGCAGTTCGGTGAGGTTCGGTGCATTTCGATGAGGTATTTCGACGTACCTCAAATCGGTCCATACAAATAATTCTAAATCGGTCCATACAAATATTTCTGAATCGCTTCATGGTTTTGTCAAAAAAAAAGCTTATGAAAAAATATATTTGTATTGTAAATATAAATACTGCAATTAAAAAATATGTTCTATTATCAGATGTGGAATGACTACCAGCTTCAATGGAATAAAAAGGAATACGGGGGAGTTGACATTTTCAGGATACAACCAGATCGTGTTTGGAAGCCAGATATTGTGCTCTATAATAAGTATTGAATTTAATAGCTCAATGTGTTTTTAAATCTTATATAATAACTAGCGGGGGCACCCGGCGTTGTTCGGGGTTTTTAGAGGTTTTTCTAATGTTTGTCTCTCTCGCTCCCGTTTCCTTCTCCGCTTTTCCCGTTCCCGTCGCGTTCCCGGTCGCTTTCCCGCTCTTGGTCGTTTTCCAGCTCCCGGTCGCTTTCCCGCTCCCGGTTGCTTTCCCGTTCTCGGTCGCTTTCCCTTTCCCGCTCTATCTTTCGCTCTCAGTTGGCTTCCCGTTCCCGTTTTCGCTCATTTATGTATGTATATGTATATGTATGTGCATATATATATATGTATATAGTTCCCGCTCGCTCACCCGCTCCGCTCCGCTTATTTTGTGACAGATTTCAATTTTTTTTCTATATTTGATTCCCCTTGACTCTCAAGGTTGTGTGAAAATTTCATTACGATCGGATGAATGGTGTAGCAATGCATAAAGGACATACATACAAACATTCATTTATATATATATAGACTACACCGTGTTTGCTTGCTTGTTTAAGCCATACGTTGAGACCCTATGCCACAACTCCGCCTCGCTAATTTCAAGCCAGTTCCAAGCCTGGATAAAGGAGGAGGGACAGTTAAAAGGATCAAACTTTGATCCACGAAAGGATGTACTTATGTGCTTCCTACTCAGCCAATTCAGTCTTAAAACACTTGGGGTAAAGGACTATAATCTATCATAAAAACTCCCTCTACCACATAAAAAAACCAACTTCCCGTTATCTAATAAAGTTGAAATTTTGTGGTTTTATTTGTCGCCGCGGACTTTACGTTTTATTAAGTTTTCAGATTGATTCGATAAATGTTGAGTAAATTATAGAATAAAATAAACGAACTATCAATTATCAGTTTAAAAAATGCTTTATTCAATTTTTAAATTTAAAAATGTATAATAAAATTTTTTTTTATTCCATATTGATTCGAAAGTTTCTTAAATTTTCAATCCTCAAATACTTTACAAATAAGTATTTGGAAAGCTGAGGTCAATGTTTTCATATTTTTTAAACTTACTATCCCCAAAATATATTTTGCAAAACATTTTTAGTCGCCGAATTACAAATATATAAAGGACGTTTTTTAAGGTTTTCTTGTTTAATCTATATTTTATAATAAAGTATCGATAGAAATTATAGAATAAAGTCTTTATTCTATGTAGTCAAACAAGTGGAGCGTAAAATCTTCGCTTTTCACAAATATTATATTTTTTTTTATATTGGCAGTTTCCAATCGTTTGCAAATTAATTTTTAATGATTATAAGTCTACAAAATAAAAGAAACATTGAACACAGTTTTTTAAATACTTGATATGGAAAGTATGTGAGGATGGAAATTATTAACAACTTTCAAATCAATATGAAAAAAAAACAAAGTTTTGATTATTATTGATTTGAAAAATTAATTAATGTTTTCTGTGAACGAATTTAAAATTGTAAAAATATAATTTTTTTATTTTATATAAATTTTGTCTAACCGATCAGAAAATTTGAAAAAATTCATTATCAAAAGCGAAATTTCAATACACTAATTTTTTGCTTGATCGGATGACGGGGAGAATGATTCTTTAAGCGTCAAAATATATGAAAGCAAGCAAAAACTGTTAAGTTAATTATTATAAGAATTACAAAAAAATATTATTTTTCATTTAAAAAAAATGACTGTCTGTGTGTATGTGTGTCCTTTATATACTGCTACGCCATTCATCCGATCGTGATGACATTTTCACATAATCTTGAGAGTCAATGGGAGAAGGGTTTTGTGAAATAAAAATTGAAATCAGTCACAAAATGAGCGGAGCGGCGGGAAAGCGACCGGGAACGGAAGGGCAAGTAGAAAAGGGAAAGCGACCGGGAACGGGAGAGCAAACGGGAACGTGAAAGCAACCGGGAGCGGGAAAGCAACCGAAAGCGGAAAAGCGACCAAAAACGGGAGAGTAAGCGGAAATGGAGCGACCAGGAGCGGGAAAGCGACCGGGAACGAAAAAGTGACCGGGAGCGGAAGAGCAAGCGGGGAAGGAAACTGGAGCGAAAGACAAAAACGATAGAAAAACCTTTGAAAACCCCGGGCAATGCCGGGTACCCCGCTAGTCTCTTATATTAACTTCACCGCCGGTCTTCTTTGATTGATTGCTTGCTTGAATGTTACCAAACTTTGAAAATAAAGATTAACTTTTCGTCATTCTATCAAGCTGAAATTTAAAATACAGGCTCGCTGCTCATGTCACTGCATTCTATCAAAGTTAAAAAGCTTTTTGAAAAACTGTTTTTCAATTAAAAATAATAATTATTATATATGCTTTAAAACAAATCAAACACAATTATATAGATGTTTACTTATATAAATAAAATCTAAAAAATATTTTTTAAAAACAACGTTCGTATACTAATGTACTAAACGGTTAAATATAATGTTAAAGTGTATATATTAATATTTTTGAACTGAACTTTTCGTTTGGAAGATAAGAAAGTTTGTTATTATCTATATATAACCAACAATTGCCCAGCTCTCTTCTCTTCCAAACAAAAGGTTTAACATTTTTCAGTGCGGATGGACGCTTTCAAGTTTCTTTTGCGTCAAACGTCCTTGTCACAGAAGATGGAGGAGTTATGTGGATTCCATGCACCATCTATAAGAGCAGTTGTAGTATCGATGTTACCTATTTTCCATTCGACGAACAGAACTGTGAACTAAGTTTTGCATCTTGGACCTACAATTCATCTGAGGTAGTCTATAATGCCTTTAGCTGGTGTAGTTTTTATATCGTATTCAAAGCTGTTTTTGTATCTTTGAATTAATATTAATTTGTTGTCATCATCACAAAAAAAGGTTACTCTCAAATGGTACCTTATAAACAACAAGACGGGAGAATCATTTGAAACAGTCGATCTTTCCGATTACGAAAAAAGTGGCAGTTGGGATCTTGTAGATCTACCAGGTGAAATAACTCAAAAGGATAATCGGACGTTTATGAATTACAAAATTAAATTACGCCGGAAAACCCTCTACTACACCGTCAATTTGATTATACCGTGTTTCCTCATCTCTATTCTCACAACAGTGGTGTTTATGTTACCAGCAGATGCTGGTGAAAAAACAACCATGTCTGTATCTATTCTTCTGGCTCTGGTAGTGTTTCTACAAGTATTAGTCACCAATCTATTGCCACCTTCTTCTACTAGTTTTCCACTTTTTGCAAAGTACCTTTTATTTGCTGTTGTACTAGACGTCATAGCTGTGGTCAATACTATTTTCGTCTTAAACTGGCACTATAAAACGCCTCGAACTCATCGCATGCCAAAATTTATCAGAGCACTTTTTCTAGATTTTTTGCCAAGAATTTTGTTTGTTCAAAGACCTTCATCAAATCCAGCTCCGGAAAAAACACAATCAAATTCAAAATTTTGTCATCTGTTCTCTGATTGTTTGGCTCGTTCATCTACACCACCCCTTCCTTCACCTGAATCGGGACGCAGAGCTGCTCTGAAGCCGGAAGAATTTGACTTTTCGGAAGTTCATAGTCCTAACTGTGAGGTCGGAAAACGCTTGCTCAGGCAAGAAAGAGAAAAACAACATCAGAGACTCTTGCGACAGCGACTTCTGAAACAGCGAGGTGTTTTTGAAGACGACGATGAAGCACCAATAAAAAAGGAAGAACCTCAGGAAGCGCTAAAACTTGTAAAACTTGAACCTGAGCTTGCAAAAGCCGTAGAAGCTGTCAGGTTCATATCGGCACATATAAAAAACGAAAATGATTATCAAGAGGTGCGTGTATTTTTTATTTCATTTAAACAAAGTTTGTGTGTTTTAGTTTTATAATCGTATAAAAAATCAATTTTTTGCGATCTACAAAGATTATTTTAAGTTTTGTTCTGGATTAATAAAAATAATAATAGTGGGATAGGAAATTTTAAATTATCTAACAGTTATCTATGTTACTGAAATTTCACAAAATGCTTTTATTTAACTCCAATCTTGTCAGAAAAATTACGTTTAAATTAATTTTATTTTCTTATTGATTCTGGACAATAGTTTTTTTCAATTTAATCAAACCCTTATAAAGTGATTTGCAAACAGTTCAATTAATAGATTTATAATTTTTTATTAAATTGAACAAACAGGTCATCGACGACTGGCATTACATGGCCAATGTGATAGACCGTCTGCTTCTTTACATTTACCTCGTGGTAACCATAGCAGCGACTCTAGCCATTCTCATTAATGCGCCAAACGTGTTTGAAGCTATCGACCAAGATGCCATCAAAAAAGCTTATAAAGATAAACATTTTAGACTTACAATGGAAGTTAACAATCAAACCGTCGAATGATGTCCTGTAAGCATTACAGTCTGACGATGAAAATTAACGATGCAACCGAATTATGTCCAGCATTATTCAATCGTTCTTTAGAATCATTTGTTCAAACAATCATCAACAAACAGACCAGCGGTGGATTTAGGTTTTACGGAGTTGGGGGCAACAAGAGGAATTGTCATTTTTAGGGATTGAATTGAATTAGATATAACTTTACGGAATGCCAACTTTTCAAGTTTTATTATTTAGTAAATAAATTTGTATTTGTTTCATTTAATCAAATACATCAACAAATTCAGAAATCATTTACTTTTAACCTGCATTTTGTTTTTATGCATAAGAACTGCCTATGACTAACGATAACCCGACACAAATAATGTTTTTACAACGTTTTTATTAGGTCATTTTGTTGTCTGTTTGTTTGTTCTTTTGTCTGTCCGCGAATTCAATACGATGGTGTTTTTTAAACATTGTCCCCGAAAGATCATATAAAAAAAGTTATAATATTTTAAATTCAACGGGCTAAGGTTTGTCACCTAGCGAAAAAACTAACAAGTAAAAAAATAAAAATACATTTTATCTAAAAACTCAAATGTTTACAAAATTTAACCCTTCAAAAACAAAAAAGTAGAAAATTTTTACATCATAAAAAATACATTAAAAAAACAACGTTTTTCTTGCGCCCTAAAAAGTATAGAATAATATTACCATGACCCTGGCAGAATTTCTGAATAACTTGGTTACATTATGGTAACTTTATAACAGTTTCTAATTCATATGCAATGAAAAATGTTGAGCGCATATAGGCTACAACATCAAAACTCTAGTAAAACAAATAGTTATAATAATGCGCCCAACATTTTTCATTCTATATGAATTAAAGATTCTAGGACTGTTCATCAAAGGACGATTCATCAAAGGACTGTTCATCAAGGACTATTCATCAAGGGACTATTCATCAAAGGACTATTCATCAAGAGGACGGTTCATCATAAGGACTGTTCATCTAATGTCTTTTCATCCAGCGGACTATTCATCAAAAAATTTAATAAAATTTTTTAAGATGTTATTTTCAACCAAAATGTTACCAAAATGTAGGGTAATCTATATCAAGTTTACAGTGCTACTCTGCTTGCATCCAAATACTTTATTCTTTATAATAGAACTAGCGAGGTACCTTGTGTTGCCCGGGGTTTTTAGAGGTTTTTGGTCGTTTTTCTCTCTCGCTCCCGTTTCCTTCCCCGCTTGCTCTCATCCTCCCGGTCGCTCTCTCTTCCCGCTTGTCTCTCGCTTCCGCTCCCGGTCACAGCACCAGAAAAACTAAATTCGACTGTTTTCGTAAACCATATATGTACACATTTACCAAAGGGGCCACGCTTCAAAGACACTTTTGCTTCGAGCAATCAGCAACCTTGTAGAAGACATGGTTGTAATATACAACAATTTTATTCGTCACATACAGTAAATAAAATAACTGGACAAGAAATAACGTCAAGATCTTAAGATCAAACGAGCAAAAGACAATTGAATAATAAGTTTAAAAAAACTGCTTTCAACTGTTCGTATAAACTGTGAGTATATACACACTCAAACAGCCAGATACCATACACCTCGAAACATCACTAACACCCGGTATACCACTTCTGCCACACTTCAAAGAGACGAACACGCTCGCTTTAGCGAGGTCATGAAAGGTCATTTCAAAGAGACGCTTACGCTCGTCCGGATCGTCGATAAATCAACCAGACTCAGATTTCATGCAAACTTCAAATAAAATCTAAATACATTGGAACTCATTTAATTGATATAAAAAACCTATTTTTGTTTTTTTAATAAAAGTTGCGGTAGCCAATAGGGCTGATAACAGCTAAAAAATGTAGCGGCGCTGTCATCAACAATTTTGTCAGCCAATAGTACCGCTCTTAACAACCCTGGCTGCCATCACTATTTTTTTAAATTACTGAAATTTTTGAAATTTATTTGATCAAAGATGAAGAACTGTCTTTTAAAAATACATCAAATTACTTTACGCTGAAAATATCTTGGGTATATATTTATAAAGGATGCTGAGTGGCTTCAAAATTTGATGAATAGTCCTCTTGATGAATAGTCTTTAGATGAACAGTCCTTATGATGAACCGTCCTCTTGATGAATTGTCCTTTGATGAATAGTCTCTTGATGAATAGTCCCTTGATGAATAGTCCTTGATGAACAGTCCCTTGATGAATCGTCCTTTGATGAAAAGTCCGCATACCGAATTAAAAACTGTTATAAAGTATGTTACCTTAATATGACCAAGTTATTCAGAAATTTTGCCAGTCTCATAGGAATATTATTTTATACTTTTTAGGGCACAAGAAAATTGATCTGTCGCTGTGCTATAAAATTATGCACCAGCTTGTCGACAACCGACACGCTACTGACCAAGGCACTGATACAATCTTCAAGCCACCGTACTAGAGGCAATCCCTACAAGCTTTACAAAATTCCATCCTCGTCTGACTGGGTCAAGTATTTCTTCACCAACAGAATAGTGGAAGCTTAAAACAATTTACCTCCTAGTGTTGTGACGACCAAGTCTTCAGAAGCTTTCAAAACCCGTTTAAAGGAACATTTTGCTTTGTTTTCAATTGGCTCCTAACTTTTTTAGTCATTTTTCAATTTGTTTTTTTGATGTTTTTGATAGTATTAGTGGCACTATGTGTCCTTCTGTCTTTTTTCACAAAAAATAAAATAAAATAATTAATTAATTAACATAGTTACTTGCAAACTGTATCTGGAAGAAATGTATAAAATCAGTCTTTGCTGAAAATTAGAGATCATGCAAACGACCATATTTTCACATCTGCCATTTGCCTCTTTTAAAAATGTTGTGCGTTTCTGAACCAAAAAGGAAGTATTAATTAACTGACAATATAAGTTGTACCAACAATATATTGTTAACTGACTATAAGTTGTACCAACAATATATTGTTAACTGACAATATAAGTTGTACCAACAATATATTGTTAACTGACAATATAAGTTGTACCAACAATATATTGTTAACTGACAATATAAGTTGTACCAACAATATATTGTTAACTGACAATATAAGTTGTACCAACAATATATTGTTAACTGACAATATAAGTTGTACCAACAATATATTGTTAACTGACAATATAAGTTGTACCAACAATATATTGTTAACTGACAATATAAGTTGTACCAACAATATATTGTTAACTGACAATATAAGTTGTACCAACAATATATTGTTAACTGACAATATAAGTTGTACCAACAATATATTGTTAACTGACAATATAAGTTGTACCAACAATATATTGTTAACTGACAATATAAGTTGTACCAACAATATATTGTTAACTGACAATATAAGTTGTACCAACAATATATTGTTAACTGACAATATAAGTTGTACCAACAATATATTGTTAACTGACAATATAAGTTGTACCAACAATATATTGTTAACTGACAATATAAGTTGTACCAACAATATATTGTTAACTGACAATATAAGTTGTACCAACAATATATTGTTAACTGACAATATAAGTTGTACCAACAATATATTGTTAACTGACAATATAAGTTGTACCAACAATATATTGTTAACTGACAATATAAGTTGTACCAACAATATATTGTTAACTGACAATATAAGTTGTACCAACAATATATTGTTAACTGACAATATAAGTTGTACCAACAATATATTGTTAACTGACAATATAAGTTGTACCAACAATATATTGTTAACTGACAATATAAGTTGTACCAACAATATATTGTTAACTGACAATATAAGTTGTACCTATCGACAATATTTTTTACCGACAACGTGTCGAAAAGTGGGGGGTTAAATAATTTTGATGAACTTGACATTGAACAACATACCGGTTGGCCCAAAAAAAATGAGAACATCTCATAAGATGTGACCTATTTACATCAAAATTAGTAAGGTCGACGCTTAGAAAAAATCGTTGAAAAGCAAGGAGGACACATTGAACATGATTTCTAAATAGCTAAATACTTTGCAAAAAATTGTATGAAGAATTTTAATTAATTAAATTATGTGAGATGTTCTCACTTTTTTTGGGCCACCCTGTATGTGTGGTATAATATGAATCAGACCTGCAAATATTGCGGAGCTATCAGCTATCTTTTGTATAAATGAGCTCTTCAAAAAAGTTTACGAAATGCTGCCAAAAGGAAAAAAATTCACTTCAAAAATTAGCAGCAACTCCTGAACTATATTTCAAGAGTTTTGAGAACTGAAAGTTTGAGAATTGTTGTTTTATTTAGTTCTAGACGCGCAGATGCTCTGCGCTGGTGATGCTAGTATATATAATGGAGAGCAAAGGAACGCACTTACAGATCTCAGAGGAAAGCGGCGGAGCGATACCATAGCCAATGAGGATCATCATAGGCTGGTTAAATTGCTAGCTGCATGGGAAGTCGATTTGCCGGTCCTTGTCCAACTTATTGCACTTATTAGTTGGCGGGCTGGAGTGAGTCGAGCCATGTGTCCACGAAAGCCTTGTGCTTTCGATGGCCTCCCTGCCTCAAAGCCAACATAAACACGTCACCAAACACTCAAACATACATACCGTCTAAATTGTCTTATTGACAGATACAGACGTTAATTAAACCACTCACACACACGAACACACCTACATATTTGCATGATTCAAATCAAATCAAATTTATTTAACGCCAATGTCGTAAACGAATATGAGGCGGGAAGATTTATGTGGCTTTTTAATTCAAAATTATCCAATCAGGTGGTATTATTTATTCTCTTGTCTTATGTTGTCGGCAGGGACGTAAATTCAGCATTTTCCAGAGGGGGGGGGGGGCAAAATTTTCCCGCCATTATATAGCTTACTGACAGGGTTACCCGGTGTTGTCCGGGTTTTGTGTGTTAGTTTTTTCTCGTTTTGCCAATGAAACGTCAAAGAAATAACAGATTTTTTTGTAATTTTTCAAAATTTTCTCATCAATGAAGTTACCTGCATGCCAAATGTTGTTAAAATTGCTCCTGCGGCTTGGATGTGATAAACGAATGCTCTCACACACACATTACCTTTTACATTTATATAAATACGTAGGTACAAGCAGAGGGGGATGGGGAAATGCATCCCCCATCAGAGTATAAATTGAAATTTTTTTGGGTATAATACCTTGTTTTTAGAAAACGACCGTAGCTTTTTTGGGAGGAGAAATTGGAAGTCTTTGAAAATTTTTTGAAAAATACTTACGACTACCCCTTACCGGTTATCAGCCTTTTGGAAGAGAATATAAAAAAATTTCTGAAGTGAATCCCCCCACCAGAAAATTCTGGATTCGCCACGTGCCACTGGGTATAAGGGGGATGAATGATTTAATCATATTGCAATAAAACAAGTAAAGGAAAACCGAGTTTTTCAACACAAACTTTGATTTCAAATACATTCAATTTAGAAATGCAAAAGATGTTCAAAGTTTTTTTTTAAATTGAATCATGTATTTTCATCAAATATAAAGCTATGCTGAAAGTTTCAACTTCCTAGCTAGTCAAAATGCTGGTTAAATTTCACTTGCAAGATTTGCGTACAGAGAAAGACACACACACACAAACAAACAGAGATTGTAACCTAAATAAAAGTTTGTAAAAAAGATGTCCAAAATGGGGTGGGTATAATTTTGTTTTATTTTTGTGTAATAAATAATAACTTTGATGTAGACAGCTGTGAGGGAATCAACATTGTATCAATACCACTAATAGGGTAAAATTCCACGAGTTCTCTTATTGTATTTTGGCACAGAAAACAGCTAACCTTTGAACCAACGTTGACACACAAATTATTACTCTGCAGTTATTGGTAAATCTAGCATCGAGCTAAGATATAAAATTGTCTACACACGCAAAAAGAATTCCAATACGCATTGAATTATCACGAGGTTAAGTAAAGTTAAAATTAACATATTATAGAGTAAACTCTAAGTAAAAAAAAATTAATTTTGGAAATCAAGGGGGGCGAATTGTCTATACACGCCAGAAGGATTCCAATACGCATTGCATCATCACTAAGTTAAGTAAAGTTAAAATTAAATAAATATATAGTAAACTCTAGGTAAAAAAATTCAAATTTTGAAAAGCAGGGGAGGGCAAATGCCCCCCTGCCCCCCCCCAATTTATGTCCTTGGTTGTCGGACATTGGCGAAAATGTTTTACGCCTCCGGTACGGTAGAGTGGAATAATTTCCACAGCACTTTCAGACATTCTTTTAGAAATAGCTATGAATAAAACTATAAATCTTAATAAATATAAAACATAACATTAATTTTTTTAAACGATATTCCTATTTCATTTTAAAAGTCAATTTTGGTCTTCGCGTGTTGTGTATCTATTGTTTTTTAACGGGGATTTCTTTAAATATTTAATTTGGCATAAAAACTCCGTTTATCCACCGAATATTGCTTCACTTGCCCGGTGCGTTAAAATTACCTGCACTTTATAATTTATTGTAGTTCTCAGATTATAAATTGCGGTTTAAAATACATAATTTTATTGTTATCATGGGTCTTTGCAATTGCAGAAATAAAAATAATAAATATATGAGTCAATATCAATCAATTAAGTTAATTAGTTATTGTTTAAGACTGATTGACTAGTTTTAGTTAGTTAAGTTAAAATTTAAAATAGTTTAATAAAGAAATAATTGAGAGTCGATTTTTTAAGTCATCACTGCAAACTAATAAATAGATAAAAATTACTTATCGTTCTAAAAATAAAAGTGTCTCATTAACTTTAACTTTTACGTTGTATTTTCTAAGTTGAACTACGTTGTCTAAACTATAACTCTAAGTTGAAATAAAATAAAGTATGATCAGATGGCATATACCATATATTGGCATATAATATATGCCATATATGAAATTTGTGCTGCTTTTTCAACATAAATAAATTTTTTCATTAAACTGTTTTAATGACTTGCATTTGTTTCCACATCAGAATCTCATTATATTTCAGAGAGTCAGGATGTCACTGCGAACACAACCAATGAGGACTAGAAAGAGATCTTGTCCCTCAGTTCATGGGGGAATATCGGATACGTTTATTAATAAAGATAACGAAATTTGCTGGTAATTAACTTATTATTTTTTGTGATCAGTTATTGCATTTTTCTTCATTCAGAGTTTTGAATAAGACTGATTAAATATTTGTTTTCATTTAGTCCAATTTGTCTTCAAATGCTGGATGAACCATACATGACAAGATGTGGTCACAGTTTTTGGTTATAATCTCAAATTTGTTATTTCTGTTTTGGCAGTTTATTTAATATTTTATTGAACTCTAATTGGTAAAGTTTCCCACGGACGGCCCGTGTGGCGGATTAATACATAATTCTCGGCTATAATTAACTATAAACACGATTAAAAGTAAACACTAGTTTAAAAATTATGATAATTAGTATAAGTAATTTATTTAAAATGGGAAAATGTCATATAAAAAAATAAATAATGTAATTATAATTTATGTACGTTTGAGTTTTAAGGAAAAGTTTAAATGAAGGATTTGAAGGAAAAGTTTAAACGACGCAAATACACAATGTTCGCTTACAAATATTCAAATTTCGACGTTGCTTCGAATAAACTACTTTTTTTAACATTTATTTTTTAGTTTTTCTTCATTAAAAATTTGAAATTTTGTTTATTTAAAGAAGTTAACTTAGTTTAATAATTTCCAATTTTCTTACTTCTTGCAAACCGTCCCGAGTTACCGGGCGGTGAGTTTTAAAATTTTAATGGAATTTTTATTTACAACTGATAGTTTGTTTTTTAAATAAAATTTTATTATAAACTAATTTTATTTATTTTTTATTCATTTCATTCATACGATCATCGTACCTCACCACTCACAACTACGATGTAAATAGGGCTTGGAAGGGTACTACTTACCGTTTTCAAAGTCTCTAAAATTACGATAAATGTTTTTTTTTAAATTAAATTTGGTTTTAAATTTGTTTTGTTAGGTTATTGTAACAAAATAAAAATAATACGACAATTTTTTCGGCACGGGCCGTCCGTGGGAAACCTTACCCTCTAATTAAAAATAGACATTCATTTTCTTATACTATAGGCATGTATTTACTTTAAATTGCACAAATGATTAACATTTGGCTTGTCAGTTATTTTGAAAGTGATTATATTTTTTTAGTTATCGCTGCATAACCAAGAGTTTTGAGCTTGATTTGAGATGCCCGAAATGCAGTTTCACCATCGAAAAACGAGATGACATATTTCCAAACTTTCACTGTAAGTGCCGAATATTTTAAAATTCTGATTTGTTTTCACTGATTTTTTGTTGATAGTAGTTTGTAGTTTTTTCTATCTGTGAATTGTTGCTCACACAGCTTTTCAACTACATTTATTTTAAGGTCCATACAAATTTAAATATTTCAGTAGCAGAAATTGTGTCTAAGCAGAAAGCTCTGGGAGATAGCAAAAAAATGAAGCACCAATCTACTGTTAGTTCAATAATTAAATTTAATTTAAAAATCTTGTCTTTATTGCAAATTTTCATTGAAGCTTACAGATTTTTTTTCATTTTATGATGCTAATATAGTAATATGTTAGTTTTGTAATATTAAATCATATTATAACATGTTGTAATTTATTAATGCAGATGCAATCTTCTTTGATTGACGTGGACAATCTCGACCTAAACAATATCAATGAGATGCTGCTAAGTTTAAACAAACGAAAAGAATTTTTGCAACATGTAAGCCGGTGATGATGAAATGATGATGATAATGATGCAACTGAGTTGGTTATAATGATGGTGAGATGATTTTGATGGTTTGATTGAGGTGCACCATTTATCAGTAAGCAGTGTCTTTCGAAATTCAACTGTGTTTCAATTTATATTGGCTGATAAGTTTCATTTCTTCGATGTTTCTTATATCAACTCACCAAGTACGATTTTGATGATAACTAAGTTCAAATTAAAACATAAAAAATCATGCCACTTGTGCAAATTTCAAAATAAATTACTCAAATTTACACAATCTTTCAATACAACCAAACTACACTCTAGCAACACCTGTTTGCAGCATAAATAGACTAAACTGGGTCAGAGCATCTGCTGTGTTTCAGACGCAAGCGTGACAATCGATTACATGGAACATTATTCATATACTTATAATATTTTTATATTACAGCAAGGGCAACTGGCAAGTAAAGAAATACTTAAAGACTTTCTCCGTAAGGCTCTCGAATTGAAAAACAGGGTATATCATTGGTGTAACATCACCCTTCTCTTATATTTTATGGTTTAAAAAGGAAGTTTTCATTTTGTCTGCGTGTTGTTGACGATTGGAACGGATTGCCAGAATTTGTTGTGAATGCACAAAATGTATGTAAATGACTTCAAAAGAAGGATATACTGCTTTTGGAGTTTGGATAAGTTCAAGACCAAAGAGTGATGTCTCAGATGGAGATACAAGATGACTTGTCTTTTGTTTTGTTTTAACTTCATTTTACTTTTCTAAAGTTTTTTAATGTGCTATTTTGATCAATTAAAACATGCAAATTGTTAAAAATAATTTTTTTCAGGAAATGGAAAAGCTGAAAATTGATCTGAAATTCATAAAGGATGATTTGTCATTCTTAGAGGTTTGATACTATTATGCTCTTGATGATGATGATGATGGTGTCGATTATGGCTGATGGTGATGACTATGATGATGATGACAGTGGTTATGAAGCTGGATATAATGGCTAAACGTTTTTTTTATCAGGAAACAAGTTCAGATTCGCAAAGTTTTGATTCTGCCATGCTTTCATCTGCTGTCGTTCCTTCTGCTATGTCTCCATTTCAGATGACATCTTCTTCAGAAGTATATTTTTAACGCATTTTTAGAAACTTAATACTAATACAAATTGGTCGCCTGGTTAGGAAAATAAACTTGAAAACTAGACACCGTAGAGATTCCGGGTTTTTTGCAAATCTTTATTTGTGACACAAAGTTATTCCGGAGGAGATTATTTTAATTGCTCTCAGCTGCAATTATTTTTTTCTTAGGTGGAAATTTCTAACTACAACAAAATAATTGTCTCAGCTACTTTTTAACATGAATAAAAATGATTTTAAAATAAGAAATTGGACAAAAATTTAAAAAGGTATTTGAGACTTAGTTGGCATTTGGCTAATGCAAACAAAAATCTACGGAATGCCAAGAAATATAACAAGAAACAAACAAACTGTAAAAATAAAAAATACATTTTTTAAAAAACAACGTTTTTCTTGCACCATAAAAAGTATAAAATAACTAGCGGGGTTACCCGGCGTTGCCCGGGGTTTTTAGAGGTTTTTCTAATGTTTGTCTCTCTCGCTCCCGTTTCCTTCTCCACTTTCCCGTTTTCGTCGCGTTCCCGGTCGCTTTTCCGCTCTCGTTCGTTTTTCAGCTCCCGGTCGCTTTCCCGCTCAGAAGTTTTGTTATCGATTTTCTCTCTTGCTCGCGTTTCCTTCCAAGCTTGCTCTCCCGATTCCAGTCGCTTTCCGCGTTCCCGGTCGCTTTCCGCGTTACCGGTCGCTTTCCCGTTCCCGGTCGCTTTCCCGTTCCCGGTCGCTTTCCCGTTCCCGGTCGCTTTCCCGTTCCCGGTCGCTTTCCCGTTCCCGGTCGCTTTCCCGTTCCCGGTCGCTTTCCTGTTCCCGGTCGCTTTCCCGTTCCCGGTCGCTTTCCCGTTCCCGGTCGCTTTCCCCTTCCCGCTCACGCTTGCTCTCCCGTTCCCGGTTATGCTTGCTCTCCCGTTCCCGGTCACGGTTGCTCTCCCGTTCCCGTTCACGCTCATTTTCTCTTTTCCATTCTTTCATAACTTTTGTTAGCCTATAAAACGTAAAATAGATTTGCTAAGACTATATATATATATATATATGAATGTTTGTGGGTTAGTTTGTCTATTATAGAAACGGGAAAGCGACCCGGAACGGACAGCGAGCGGGAACGGAAAAGCAAGCGTGAGCGGGAATAGGAGAGCAAACGTGAGCGGGAACGGGACAGCGACCGGGAACGGGAAAACGACCGGGAACGGGAAAGCGACCGGGAGCGGGAAAGCGACCGGGAGCGGGAAAGCGACCGAAAACGGGAAAGCGAACAGGAGTGGGAAAGCAGGTGGGAAAGGAAACGGGAGAGAAAGAGACAAACATTAGAAAAACCTCTAAAAAACCCGGGCAACGCCGGGTATCTCCGCTAGTACATACATAAACACTCACACAGACACACATACATGCACATACACATACATACATACACACATACATACGCACATACATATATATATATATATATAGTTCCCGCTCGCTCACCCGCTCCGCTCCGCTCATTTTGTGACGGATTTCAAATTTTTTTTTATATTTGATTCCTCTTGACTCTCAAGGTTGTGTGAAAATTTCATTACGATCGGATGAATGGTGTAGCAATGCATAAAGGACATTAACATACAAACATTCATTTTTATATATATAGATATTCCTATAGTTCATATACAACGAAAAACCTTGCGGGCGCATTATTTTTTATAACCATTTGTTTTATAATTATAGGAATATTATTTTATACTTTTTAGGGCGCAAGAAAAATGTTGTTTTTTAAAAAATGTATCTTTTATTAATTAATTATTTTCTACTTTTTCGTTTTTGATGGGTGAAATTTTATAGGAATTTGAGCTTTTAGAATAAATGTATTCAATATACATGGAAAATATGAACAAACTATGAATAAACTACGTGCCGGATCGAAGTTGGAGCTGCAAAATCACTCGCGTTTTAATTATCAATAATTTCTCTCGTCATGTACTTAGAGTTATGAATTTTGGATATGTTATAGATTAATGTTTATAGAATATAAACCAAGTCTGAGAATCCGGCGCCAACTAATAAATAAGTTATGTGCAAATGAAAGCATCACTCACCTCACAAAGCGAAATAGGAGGAAGCCCGAATTTCGATCTCCTATTTATAGGTATCTGTGGAAAGCCGCACATCTCCATCCGCAGATTACACACTGTGCGACAAGTTCATTCATATTCATGATTATTTACAGCATGCAAGCTCATCGAACTTTCTCCTACTAATCTTCATCCTGTCGCATCTTCATTCAAGTTCATTCATATTCATGATTATCCTTTTGTTACAGCATGCATGCTTATTGAAGTTCCTCTGACTCATCATCGAGTTGTTTCGTCTTCCTCCTTCTCTCACTCTCGCCCATTGCATCCATGTGAGAGAGTGAGAGAGAGGGAGAAGGAGTTATGTCTGCACATAACATTTTTATTAGTTGGCTAACCATTCTCAGAATTGGTATTTATATTCTATCAACATTAATCTATAACATATCCAAAAATCATAACTGTAAGTACATGCCCAGATACATTGGACAAACACACAAACAACATTGTGACCTAATAAAAACATTGAAAAATGAACTTTTTTAACTAATGCTTTATATTTCAGCATTTGTCAGATTTTTATTTAATGCAAATTTTTCTTTTAAAACATTTTTTTCTAAATTATTATATAATTATGTTTGATCTGTTGTAGTTTCAAAACATAGATAATTATAATTAATTTTCTAAATTGCCAAATACAATTTTTTTAAGAAAATTTTTAAAATTTGGTAGAATGCATTGTTATAAGGAGCGAGCCTAAATTTTAAATTTCAGCTCGATTGGATGACGGGAAATTTGTTAATTTCCACTTTCATTGTTAGCTAACAATCAAGTTAATTTAAAGGATTTAAAAATCTACAGTTTCTTTTAATCGTAAAATTGAAGTTGTAAAATTTTAAATTGTAAAATTTTAAATTGTAAAATTTTAAATTGTAAAATTGCAAAACTATTTTTAAATCATAAATAAGTTTTTATAAAATAAAATAAAGCTAAGAATTTTAATGCATTAACCATAAAATGTGCTGAAGGACTTTAGTAATTCTTATTTTATTGGTGTGACCGGAGGTGTATGGGAGCTAATCGAAGTGGGGGGATGGAAATAATTATTGCCCGAATGCTGGAGGTGTTTCAAAAAATAGGAAATAAATAAACATGGGCATTATAATAAATCATCTTTTTATCAATTCTATTTTCTTTGTATATTTATAAGAAAAAAAATGATTAGTAACGAAACTCTTTTATTAAAATATTCAAAAAAATTTTGTTTTCTGAATTTCCTGGGAGCAAAAATGTCAATAACTTGGTCAGTATTTGTACTGAAAGACATATTAAAATATTTCCATTCAATATGTAAAATTGCCACACTATTTAGACGTGTTTGGCACATTGTACTCCGTAAATATGTTTTAATGCGTTTGAGCATGCTGAAAAAGATGTTCAGCAGAACAAGATGTGGCTGGAATTGCGACCAAAATATTAGCAACATGATTAAATACTGGTAGAACAACATGAAGGTCATTGTTAGTCGTCAAGTATTGAGACAACATCGGCGGCGGTTGTTTGTGAACCTGCTTTAGGAGTGTGGTCAGTGAGAAACTTAGAGTAGATTACCTTTTCTGTCTTAAGCAAATCGTGATCAAGTCCAGACCGCGAGGCAATTTTTTATTGTGTTCGTCCGATGCATAAGATTTGAGAATGACAGATCCTAGTGAGCACAGCGTGTCCTGGTCGTTTCCACTAAATCGGAAGTCTATTTCGCTAATAACTTTATCCAGACTAAGCTAATACGTCGATATTCTATGACAATCTTTGACAGTTTGAAGTAGTCGAGCATCTGTTGGTGGCTCTTCGCCAACTAGCTTCAACGAGAAACTTGTCTTTTCCTTCCAACTCTTGCTTCTTTGAACAAGAATTGTGTGTCGTGGATAACTACCTTTACACTTTGCGCAAGTTTAACATTTTCAAAGTGCTCTTCATTTCTACATTGATGGAGAGTGTCTCTGGTGGCTGTTTTCTTGGCTGTTATCACGTCGACAGTATTTCCCTGCAAATATCTGCTGAGACTATTTGTGTTTGATAGTACCATCTTTAACACAACCAGCCCAAACAAAAAATCAAAGTAACATATTGCAGTCAGTAAAGCTGTACTGCTTATATACATTTTGATATCATGATCATTTGTCATAGTAAGCAAGGCTGTTATGATATTAGGCAACTGCTCTACCACGGCTTTTACTGAATCATATCTACATGACCACCTGGTCAAACTTTGAGATTTAAGTGTTTGTGACATTTTTTCACCGTTGAACGTAACGCTATGTGAAACAGCGTGTCTTTTAGGGCTAGCCTCCAGAAAGTTGTACAGACTTTGAATAGCACCTAAAGCTTTGCGGAGTGGTTCGACTTCTTTTACTGTATCTTGTATTGCTAGATTTAACAGGCGCCCAAATTTTTAGCCCATTTTGCCTGAATTTTTGCCCGATACTGGGGGACTGCAGCCCCTCTCCCCCCGGCTCGTACGCTACTGGGTGTGACTATAAAATGAGTTTGCAATTTGAATACATGTTATATTTACACCTGTAATACTTTCAGACCGTACCAGGGAACTTTCACAATAGCAATGCCAGCATTGATGAAGGCTTCAATACATGCTCAGAGGTGTTCAATTGTACTTTATTTCATTTTTGTTCTCACAATTAGACTTTATCAACTTTATGGTATAATTCTATTAAAAGAATTTTTTTCCTTATTTGACTTTATTGTTTTAAATTTAAAATAATAAAAATTTATTACAATTTCACTCTTAAAGAAACAGAAAATGAAGTTTCCAAACATGGCAATGCAGAGAAGGAAACTTGATCAGCACTTTCCTGATCTTCTCGAAGTTTATTTCTCCATCAAGAGGAAAGATTTTGACTATGAAAACAGTTGAGGAATTTTTTTTAATCAATTGTCTGGAAATTTAGCACAGTTTTTAATTTATGTTTTGAATTAAATAATATAATTATTTTGATATAATGATATATTTAGTTGAGTATAAAATAAATAATTTGACAATAACATATATTATTTGGTTATGTAAATAATTTAATGAACGCTGGAAAATAAATGTTTCTCCATTAATTGCATGCATAGTATTTTTACTTACTCTTATTTAAATTCTTGATAATTTATATCCATCCACCCAACCGTGACAGATTCTGAATCATCAATTTCGACATTTCTCTCCCCTCCACCATCTTCGACTAATTCTTCGCAATCACTGCAGCAGTTCTCTGAGACATTGCAGAGGTTCACTCAATTCTCGAGGTTCAGAGTTCTTTCATCACTCAACTATCACACAGACATCTGTAACACCAACAGCATTGTTTCTAGGTAGTCTTTAATTTATACAACCAATGGTTTCATTTTTTTTGTTGATAATTTTGATTATTTATGATTTATTTATAATGATGATAAGAAACATCTCAAGTTAATTTTATAATCAGTTTTTTATAATTACTTTGTTATTTTATGTTGTTTTTGTATTGTCTTAAAGTTATGGAGTGGCAAACAATTATTTATATGTGAAGTTGAATATATTTTCTTTTATTTCAATTTTTTTTATATAATTGAAACAAACACAGCATCGAATTCGACAAGGACTGCGAATATTTTGCAATTGCTGGAGTTACAAAGAAGATAAAAGTAATCTTATTTATTAATTTATCGATTATTACTGATTTAACAACATATAAATGATTATTATTGATTCATATCGCACTGTGTGGGTCCAGGCAAATACCAAGGTTTGAAGTATTTGCAAAATGACTTGTCATTCCTTTAAAGTTTTCTTGACATGTTAAACTTTTTCTTTTTCATCTTTTTGTTTTGATGGATGTTTTAAGGTTTTATGCGATAATAACCTGATATTTTTTTTATAATAGTTCATAGTTCTTCACACCAGGTATTTTAAGA
This sequence comes from Erpobdella octoculata, assembly GCA_963978895.1. Taxonomy (NCBI): domain Eukaryota; kingdom Metazoa; phylum Annelida; class Clitellata; order Hirudinida; family Erpobdellidae; genus Erpobdella; species Erpobdella octoculata. The sequence continues at coordinate 18,744,565 of OZ022247.1, read as the reverse complement.
CTGATGTAGCAGTATGTTGGGTATACCGAAAAACTTCCTATCGTAGATCATAATTTGATCCTTTTAACTGTTCCTTCCTTCTTTATCCAGACTTGGGACTGGCTTGCAAAAACAAGACAGAGTTGATAATTACATGCAATAATACTTTTGTATAGTATAAGGACCTGTAAGATCAGTATATCTCAAATAGGATTTTTCAAGCTCTATATAAGATCTTAAAATACTTTTAGAGGATGTCAATTATCTCAAATTAGCTAAGAGGCTTTAACAATTGCTTTGAAATCTCTTTTGTCTAGTATATATTTGAGAATTTCTTCAACGTAATGGATATATACAGCAGTTTTTTTTGTCTTAGTTTTATAAAGTACAGTGTATACATTTATTTGCTGTGTGTTACAGAGTTCATGTGCACAAATTAGTTTAAACCTGTCAAAAAAGAAAATGATCTTTTGCTGAACAGACAAATATGCAATCAGCTATTATACATATTTATGATTTTTTTTCTTAAAGGTATTTGATTACTCTTCTGTGATAAGAGATCAGATTGATGTTCATTATCCAGTTTGTGAAATGGTGTGTAACTCCAAGATAAGGTTTGTTGCTGGTTATTAATTTAATAAGTTATTGGTTGTAATAATGTAATTTTGCGTCATGCTAGTATCAAAACTAATTGTATGCCTAATTGAAAAAAAAATCAGTTCTGTGATTTGGAACTGCTACCACAAAAATCTGCTCGCCAGTTCCGATTATGAAGGAATCGTCTGCTTGTGGGATGCCCTTGGTGGGGTGAAAGTTCGAGTTTTTGAGGTAATTTTTGGAATTTCAAATTTATTCCTTATAAACCTTTCAAATTTTTATTATTTATTTTGCGTAAAATTGTTTGTATATTTCTTATGCTTTCTCAAAACGTAATAAACTTATGGTTTTGTGGAATATTTTATAATGGAGGAATTCATAGCCTTGATCAAATTATTTTATTTGTCGTAGTAAATAACACTATTTAATTTAAATGTGCATACAATTAGTTTAATTTGAATATAAATCATTACTTGACATCTAATATAAACACCTAATTCATTTGTGGACTCTGCAAAGATTGATTTGTAAGCGAGTGGTGAACATGATTTGCATTTCTATGTGCAACAGTCTGTGCATATGTGCATAACTGATGCAGAGTTTTTTGTTTTTTCATTTACTTCAAAATAAAATATAAATCTTAAATCATAAGAACTATTATCTAATTATGAATTAGAGATGCACCGATAGTATCGGTATCGGCAGTATCGACCTTTTTTCAGGTATTGGTATCGGTATCAGCCTGGTAAAAATTTGAGGGTCATTGGCCGATACCGATACTTTTGAATATTTACTTATTTCTATTAAAAGCTTTGGCATAACAACAAAGATTTTAAGTGAAAAGCTTTATTTACATACAAAGAAACTGAATTGATAATGTTCAATAAATTAAATAAATAATGTTTAATAAATTAAATAAATAATGTTCAATAAATTAAATAAATAATGTTCAATAAATTAAATAAATAATGTTCAATAAATTAAATAAATAATGTTCAATAAATTAAATAAATAATGTTCAATAAATTAAATTAAACATGCACAGAATGCTTGTATTGCACAAAATTACTTAATGTTGTATAATATTGGTTAATGATTGCGTAATATTGGTTGATGATTGCGTAATAGCAGGGTATATAAGTGTGAATGGTTTGATAGAAATAACAAACTCTGCCTCGCTAATTGCTAGCCAGTCCCAAGCCTGGATAAAGGAGGAGGGACAGCTGAAAAGATCAAATATGATCTACGACAGGAAGTACTTCGGTGCTTCCTGCTTCCTACATACAGCCAATTCAGTCTTAAAACACTTAGTGTAAAAGACTATAAACTATTATAAAAAAAAGATAGAAATAGTAAATTATCCTAAAGTGAAAAATGTAAAAAAGATAAAAAAGAAATGTCAATACCCCCAAGAGAAACAGGCTCTCTCCAGATACGAGTGAAAGCCTGATGTTCCTGCACCATAATTTAAGAATATTTAATTTTAAATATTAACTATAAAGTAACTATTACTTGAATTCTATTGAAATATTTCAATAAAATATCATGATATTGTGATTTTTTCACATAAACAGTAACAAATAAATAATTAAATATTGAAAAGTATTGGTATCGGCCTCCTTCATGATATATGAGTATCGGTATCGGCTGGTATCGGTGCATCTCTATTATGAATATTATTATATAAATAAAAAACTTAATAAATATATATTTAATAAGCTGCACTAAAGTGCCACTTGAAAAACAGAGGTTAAAAGTGCACATTGAAGCAAATCTGCCAATGGTGATTGCATGGACATTCTTTAAATCTTTTGCTTTTAAACTTTTTAACCATAGTTTTTGAGTTTTTTTAAATTTTTTAAATAAATAATTAGTTATTTTTGTTGGTAAATGTTTGACAAACAGGAACACGAGAAAAGATGTTGGAGCGTTGATTTCAACAAAGTCGACCCGTGTCTTCTTGCTTCAGGCTCGGATGACTCACGAGGTAATGAAGCAAAACACCTTTGTTTTGTTTTTCATTCTTATTATTAAATGATAATTGTTGCTAATTTATTATTACTTTTAATATTCGTATATATATCAAAAGAATCGCTAATTATTTATTTGCAGTGAAATTGTGGCACACAAACACGGCTCATTCCGTTGCCTCTCTTGAGGTTAAGGCCAACGTGTGTGGCGTGAAGTTCAACCCCGAAAGTCTTCACCATCTGGCATTTGGGTCAGCAGGTCAGTTAATTAGGATGATTGTGGTCAGCAGGTCAGTTAATTAAGTTTACTGTAGTCAGCAGGCTAGTTAATTGGGATGATTGCGGCTGCTGTCTGATTATATTGACAGCTAATCAAAGTAAGCATGATTGTTCACCTGTGCTTATGTCTATCTTTACATGTTTTTAACCACAAGCTTGTCTCATCCAGTTATACATCACATTTTTTTTCGGGGTAGACAATTCAAAAGTGAACTAAAAAAAAGATTTGTTTTTGAATTTCTTTAACAATTTAACAGATCACTGCATCCACTATTACGACCTCCGCAACTTGAAGAAGCCACTCATGGTCCTCAAAGGTCACAAGAAAGCCGTCTCATATGCTAAGTTCATGAATAAAAATGAAATCGTCTCTGCGTATGTGCTTTTTGTGATTCCATTTTTTTAACTTCTTTGTTTTTAACATTATTCAGTTTTTTTCTGACATATAACATAAGTTGAAAGATTTTAAAATTGCTTATTAATATAATAGTAGACCACGTCACTGGCTGATTCTGTCACACATATATATATATACATACATACATATATATATATATACAGATATATATATACATATATATATATATATATATATATATATATATATATATATATATATATATATATATATATATATATATATATATATATATATATATATATATATATATATATATATATATATATATATATATATATATATATATATATATATATATATATATATATATATTAGTTTTGTTTTTCCTTTTAATTAAGTTCACATCAACGTTGAATGTTCCACTTCTCTGAAATTCGTCAAATATATTTATAAATATATTTTCAAAGGGTATGATTGTGCCAATATTGCTATAACATCAAATGATCAGCCTGAGCTTCGATACAATGAAATAAATAATTTCATCGAATGCCGGTACGTGAGTGCGCCTTAAGCGATTTGGCGTTTTCACATCCTTTGAATTTATATGAAATACGTTAGTAAATTAAAAATTTAAACCCAATAAAAAATTTAATTAAATTTGCTTATATATATTTTTTTTTTATGGTTATCAATTGTCATTTTGTTTTTTTTTGACTATTTTTATAATAACGGGCGCCATATTTTAAAACTTCCGTCATTTTGACGGGCTATCTCTAGTATTGTATAGTTTGAAATTGTACTTAGTTTATGACGAAAATATAGAACGTAATTGGGTCAAACTACATTACTCACTCATTTACCTTACTAATTGCTCATTTGCCTTTGACGTTTAATAAATTTGAATAAATTATGATAATTTATTAAAATTCAGGTCAACTGATAGCCAATTGAAATTGTGGGACATTTCCAAGCAGACTTGCACGAGAACCTTCGTCGGACACACGAACGAGAGAAACTTTGTTGGACTTGCAACGGAAAGAGATTTTGTTGCATGTGGTCAGTTTGTTGTTTTCACTGTTTTGTTTATTGTTGGAGGAATTGTATCTCGATGAGATTGCAGTGTTGTTGTTTTGTGCTTCTATAAATGGGGACAAATGTTATTGTTGTTGTTGTTGATGAAAATAGGATTATTTAATTTACGAATGAGGTGTAATTAAGTGAGTAAGTTTAATTTGCTAATTTTGTATAATTTATTGTGTTTGTCTTATGTACAATTTATGAACTATAATTTATGAAGTTTAATTTAAAAAAACAAGTGTAATTTACAAAATAAGTACATTTTATTAAGAATAATTTACAAAACAAGTATAAGCAAGACTCTAGTTTTGATTAAGCATATTGCTAGATAACAGTTGTATGGTATTTTATTGTATTGTAGTTTGTGGATTGTAATTTAGAAAGCAAGTATATTTTAAACAAGTAGAGATAAAAAACAAATTTAAATAAAAATGCTTTTATTTGCCTCTTTATCTGAGTCAACGAACTAAAATTTTTGAATCTAAAACAACATTTATGCTCAATCTTGTACATTGTTTGTTTCTTTCATATGAAATCAAAATTCATAAATTTAACTCGATGTATGGATTAGTTGTTATCTAAAACACTTCATTCATATATTGTTATCGAGAATACAGCTATTCTGAAAGTTTCAAAGCTCTACGTAGATGAATATTAGTCCAATTTGCGTTTACCTGTAACGGACAACTTGAAATTCAAATTTTTTAAGGCCTAATTCATGTTGGAAACATTCAAGTCATGTATTGTCATCCAGAATAAAGCTTTCCTGAAAGTTTTAGAGCTCTGAGTGGTTGAAAAGTGGGTGAGTTTTTGTTTCTAAGATTTGATCACCACAGGCAAACAAACAGAGAGACAAGTGAAGTTAAATAAAAGCATTCAAAAATGTAATTTCCAAACAAATTATTATTTACAAAGCAGTTAAAATATACTAATTAAATTAGTATAACTGGATTTATATGTGTTTTCTTCTATATTTCTTATGCAGGAAGCGAAAACAATTCCATATATGTTTACTGCAAAGGCCTGTCAAAACACATGCTTACTTACAAATTTGAACAACTCAAAAGCGTTATGGTTAATTCTGAATTTTTCTCAATAACATTGTCGTTTTTTATTATGTATTTGAAATTAAACTATGCATTTGAAATTAAATTAAGAATATACTGTTTATAAATGAACTTTAAACTATTTACTTTTTATAGATGATATAATGATGTTTTGTTTTGTTTTATTATGTATGGTTATTAACAAAAGCAAATATAGTTTTAATTGTATAAGAAGTTGATGACCAGGATTATTAAACAAAAATTATTTTTCTGCAGAATGAGAAACCAGAAGATGACAGTAACGAATTCGTCAGTGCTGTGTGCTGGAAGGCTGTAAGTTTTGCTGACTCTTATTGTATCCTAGCTGACCCAGCAGACGTTGTTTTGCTTTTTAAATTATTTTCGTGAGCAGATTGAGTATTTGTTGGGCATAATGCTGCCCCTCGTTGTTTTGATGGAAGCTTGGAGGCATTTGTCCAGGGCCAATTGTAATTGCCATTTTTCGCTCCATAACAATAACTTGTCAATAGCAGTTTGAAGGGAAGAGCTGTGAGGGGATAATGATGATGAGTAAAGCTTGATATCGTCTGCGAATAGTTTGTATTTTACAGAGTTGTCTGTAAATGCGTCTACAACATCGTTTATGTAAGCAAGGAAAAGCGTAGGCCCAAGCACACACCCTTGTGGTACACCACTTGACACATCTCTACTGTGGGATAATTGGCCATTCACCTTGACAGCCTGAACCCGTTTCGCCAAAAACCTCATTATCCACAAGAACAGGTTGCCAGAAATTCCGTAAGCTTGAAGTTTTGTCAGTATTTTAGGGTGGGGCACTGACACAATAGCTGTTTTGAAGTCGAAGTATATAATATCAGTACCCTGATGGTTTTGCTTTGAGATTGACCAGTCATTGGTACACTCAATCAGATTTGAACATGTAGACCTTGAATTCAGAAAACCATGTTGACTGTGAGACACGAGGTTGTTTGTCTGAAGGTAATTGAGGATGTCTTTATTGATTATCTGCTCCATTGCACGACACCAAGAAGATGTTAGTGATATTGGTCTGTAATTCGTATTGAAAAAGAAGTTGAAAATATGGCAGAGTGGTAAGGAAAGTCCAGCAGTACAATTTTTGAGTAGGCTATTTGAAATACCATCAGGTCCAGATGATGAAGAAGGTTTGAGATTTCTAAGTGTCTGATAAATACGATCAGGAGTAAAAATGATTTTTTCAAGTTTGTTGCTGGTTCAAGCAGGCAAGATACAATTTGAGCCATCATCGACCGTAAATACACTGCAAAAATAATTGTTGGAAATGTTAGCCATCTCAGTTGGATCAGAGGTGAATTTTCCATTCTGACTTTTAATCTCCTGTATTGGATTATGTGTCGATAACTTTCTGTTGACAAATCGATAGAAACAACCAGTATCCCCAGCTGAGACAAGTAAACTTTCCTGTGATTTATGGTAGTCTTTTATACTCCTCCTGAGGTCTCTTAAAAATTGCGTGTAGATATTTTTGCTTTCGATCTTTCCATTTGAACGCCATTCGTGGAAGGCCTGCAGCTTAAGTTTCTGGGCCTGAACGATGAATATAGGGTATGATGATATATATGATATATATAAATATATACATATACATATATATAAATATAAATATAAATATATATATATAAATATATATATATATATATATATATATATATATATATATATATATATATATATATATATAATATATATATATATATATATATATATATATATATATATATATATATATATATATATATATATATATATATATATAAATATATATATATATATATATATATATATATATATATATATATATATATATAACTGACTATCCTTAAAATAACGGTTATAACATTAAATTGTATTTCATTATTTATAATATTATTTTAATTATTGTATTTTTGTTGCCTTCCCTACAGTTTCTATAAATGATTATAATGATGATCTTTGTTGCTGATGATTATTAATATATAATTAACAGGCTGTTTTGTAATTTCTTTTTCAACGTTGCAGAATTCCAATGTGATTCTCGCAGCAAACAGTCAAGGAGTAATTAAGGTAGCATTTTTAATAATTGGAACATTGTGTCAGTATTTTAATTTAAAATTTAATACCTGTCTCTCTTTTTTTCTTTCTTTAAATATTACTGGTTTTGTTACTATTAAAAAATCTTGTTCTATTTTTGAATTATGAAAATGTTATACTTGGAATATTTTTTAGTTTTCTATTTTTAGATAAGTTTTTGATTTCACCTATTACAATAATTAATGTTCTCTTGTTAAGAATTTGCATGTCCATGTTTTTGTGTCATGGATATCTTGATATAACAACTGGATCCACAACCTACTCTAGTAGGCCTAGATAATACAAGATTTTTATAAGTATGAAATAACTACTGACACATTTGTAGTTTGTAGTTTGTTACATCAATTCATTTATAATCATGATATAATAAGCAATAAAACAGTAGGCTTACTAAAGTAGGTTGTGAATCCAGTAGTTAGGGGTCATCCATATAGAAGGAATCGAACCCATGTATCTACGGCAACACCGCCTCATCTAAATGCAAGCGCTCTTACTACTTGTCCAGCATTTTTATAATTTTTTTCCATAGGTCCTGGAGATGGCATGATGAACAACTTCATAGTGGAAGATGAAATAAATTTAATTAATAATTCTTCATTTTTGACGGGTTTTGTTTAAAATTTTCTAGTTCAAGAAATTAATCGAAAATGTTGTAAATATAAAAAAGTCATTTAAAAAAATTATTTTTCTTTATATATCATTATAAGTTTGTAAATATGTGAATATACATTTTGAAACATTCTTTCCTTCAATTTTAATTAGATTTGGAATTTTATTTATTTTTTTAACAATTAAGTGAAATAGTTTAAATTAAAAATAGATTTTCTGCACTCTTGTTATGTCTCCACTCAATCATGCTGTATTGTTCCTTCAGTGGTTAAAACACGCTGGTTTTTTGTGAGTATGCAACAGAATAACATTGATTATTGGGTTGGTTAGTTGGTAGTGGAGTTGTCTATGAGTGAAATTTTGATGACCTCCAAGAACACTTGAACAGAGGTCTGTATAATTGTGTTGCCCGGTCCTCTCTCTCACTGCTGAAATGAAGTAAAGAAGACGACGAGCTGTTTGAGAAAGTATTTGTTTATCTTGTCTCGTTCATCCTCTATTATTGAACTATTGCAATGGGTTTATGGTATTTACTGAAACATGTTGGCAAGCATTTTTCTCGGGAAAAATGGTTGTTCATTAAAAATAGTTTACGTATGTTCTTTTAAATTGACCCCACTTACTATTAGGTCAGAATTACACGGCCCGATACCTAGTCATTTCTGGTTGGTAGTGTTTTGTTTGACCTGGTTATTACCTGCCTCTCAGGCCCGTCGAGAGGATGAACGGGGCCTGGGTCAATCTTTTCTGGTGGGCCTCTTATTATTAATTATTATTATTTCTTCTGCTCAGAGTTATGGAGATCGGACCACCCCACAAAAAATTCACAAGCGTAAGCAAGCAATTAAAAAAATAAAAAGCTTATTGCTGTAGTCAAAAAATATTTATTCAAAATTTGTTTTTAAAGTTTGCAAAAAAAGCACCAAATTACAATAAATGCATCAATCTATATATATAAAAGAACATGTCCTGACTGACTGACTGACTGACTGACTGACTGACTGATAATCAACGCCGAGCTCACACGCCTCATCCTAGGAACGTGAAATTTGGAATTTATATTACTTTTATAGCGTAAACATCCGCTAAGAAAGGATTTTTGAAAATTTTGCTCCTGAGATGAAAAAACTGGAAAACAAACTTTTTTCTAAAACAATGTATATCTCGAAAACCAAAAATGAGGAAATTTTGAAATTTGGTATATGGATTTTCCTTAAAAAATAAAAAGATACGTGTTTCACCATTTTTGAAAATTCGGTTTCCCGGACCTCAAATGTTGGTTGGAAAATTGGGTTATTTGGTTTTTAAAGTAGCTGCTACTCAAAAACTGTGAAGGCAACAGGAGTAAAAATTAGTATTTTGTTTCTACTCCCAAAATAATGAAATGGGTGTTTTAGCATTTTCTGAAAATTTGGTTTCCAGGACTTCAAATTTGTGGTGGAAAATAGGGTTATTTGTTTTTCAAACTAACTGCTACTCAAAAACTGTAAATACCACAGATGTAAAAATTAGTATTTAGTTTCTATTCTAAAAATAAAGATATACGTGTTTTACCATTTTTTTTAAATTTGGTTTCCAGGACCTCAAATGTGGGATGGAAAATAATGTTATTTGGTTTTTAATGTAACTGCTACTCGAAAACTGTAGATGCAGCTGGAGTAAAAATTAGTATTTGGTTTCTACTCCAGAAATAATGATATACGTGTTTTACCATTTTTTGAAAATTTGGTTTCCAGGACTTCAAATATGGGGTGGAAAATAGGATTACTTGGTTTTTAAAGTAACTGCTACTCAAAAACTGTAATTGCTACAAAAGTAAAATTAGTATTTAGTTTCTACTCTAAAAAAAATGATATACGTGTTTCACCATTTTTTGAAAACTTGGTTTCCAGGACCTCAAATGTGAAGTGAAAAAAGGGTTATTTGATTTTAAAATAACTGCTACTCAAAAACTGTAAGTGCTACAGATGTGAAAATTGGTATTTTGAGGTTTTGTACCGGTCAAAAGTAGATGAGTTCAGTTTATCACCGGACGGACGAGCCAAGCCGTTATTTTAGGGTCTTCATAAGACCCTGCCTAAACCTTAAATCAAGGTGGGACGGGCCGAGATTTTTAACCAAGTATATAAACATTTTAGTGATTTTAGGGTGTTCAGACGGGCCGGGCTAAACCTGAAGTCAAGGTGGGACGGGCCGAAGTTTTTCATCAAGTATATAGAACTTCTAGGCCTGTAAAAACGGGCCGGGCCCATATTAGACGGGCCGTGCCGGGACAGGATATTCGGTTTTTGAAACGGGCTGGGCCAAGTTGTCGACGGGCCGAGCCGAGACCTAAAAAATTGATCCGTGCAGTACTCTACTATGTATGCACGGTTCAAATTCTCTAATTTCATGCGAGCGAAGCCGCTACGGGCACTGCTAGTAATATATATATATATATATATATATATATATATATATATATATATATATATATATATATATATATATATTCTTGTACGTAAACTCCATTGAATATAATTGCCCATTTTGTGTTTGTTAATTTTTTTAATATATATATATATATATATGAGTCTGGCTGTCTGTCTGATTTTGGTCTATATATTATATATAAATTCCTCCGAAACGGCTGAACCGATTTTTATGTAATTTTACGTGTCCTATCCTCAGACCTCCCAAACGTACACAACAAATTTCATGAAAATCGGTTCAGCCGTTTCGGAGGAGTGTGGACACAAACACCGTCACGAGCTTTATATATATATATATATATATATATATATATATATATATATATATATATATATATATATATATATATATATATATATATATATATATATATATATATATATATATATATATATATATATATATATATATATATATATATATATATATATATATATATAAATGATTGTCTGTATGTATGTATGTTCTTTATGCATTGCTACACCATTCATCCGATCATAATGAAATTTTTACACAACCTTGAGAGTCAATGGGAGATAATTATAGTGAAAAAATTGAAAGCGAGTGGAAACGGGAACAACGAGATTGAGCAGGAACGGGAAAACAAGCGGGATTGGAAAATTGACCAAGAGCGAAAGAGAAAGTGACCGGGAGCGGGAATGTCCACACACTGTCAATAAATTACACGGGAAAATAACGTAACCGGGTTAGATTAATTATTAGAAAGCTGTGCAAAAACTCCATGCAAATTATTTTCTTTTTTGTCAGTTAATTTTCATCAAAGTTCACATTACGTCAAACAAAAATATATACCACCATACTTACCCAATAAGTTGCACAAAATCCAAACAAGTGGCAAAAGCTCTTCAAGTCGTTTCAACAACAATTTACTTAGAACCATTTTTTAATAATCAAAACTCGAAACTGAAACGAATTGAAGGAAACGAATATGTCTATATGTTTCTAAAGAATTGTAAAGCTGTGGGAGTGAAAACAAAGGCGAAGAAGATGGAAATTAATTATCTAATCTAAACTGGAAGAATGTCTGGTTATATTCCAAGTTCAAATCAATTAGTAGACAACATACGTTAATGCGATGATAATGCGAAACATTACAGTTTGATGAATTTTATAATTGTTAAAATTCACTTTTCTTACTCCGTCAAGAGAAAAAGAAAATAAAGTTGATGAATAACGGTTGTATAACGGGGTGAAATTTAAAATATCGCGCCGCACTATCTTTAAAGGGGCATTGTTTCAGTCTCAACAAAGGCCCGGTAGCTGGCTTACCATTCCGACTTATGTTTAATTCTCAGCCGTGGTAGGCCCTAAAACCAGCATGGGCCTAGGGCGACATCCTCGTCATCCCCCTCTCTACGGCCCTGCTGCCTCTCATGGAACGGATTTACTTTTCAGGTTTAAAAACGGCTGAACACAGTTGCATTTCTATAGAAACACTTCAAAGCTTGTCAACATTTTTATTTTACACGCTTTTCTTTACTTCACATGTCTGTTGAATTCAGCGACAATGTTTGCAATCACATTTTAACCCATTTCCCAGCATACTTTGGATTTGAATTTAAAAATACACCCCCGCATAAAATGAGAGGGAGGAAAAGCAGAAAAATGGCCCCATTATTTAACATTAATCACCGCCTCTGAAAACCTGAATAGAACTTTTCAACAGCTAATAAGCCACCTTACTCAAATACGCATACCTATTCCCAATTTCTGCAAACGGTGAAGTGGATTTAAGCAATGCAAATGCTGGCGGCACTAAAATTATCATAAAAGAGAAGAACTATTAGCACATATTACCTGGCAGGTTTTAGTACGACTTGCGAATGTTTTCATTATTTTAATTTTTCACGTTATATTTCAATTTTGTCCATAAGAGATATACACCATTATTAGGCTGAGGTAAAACAGCCATGCATCCTTTCGCTGAAATTCATAACCTGCAAAAATTTACCAACATACCTACATTCACGTGACTTTTGAGCACGTATTTCATCTATGACGTATTTATTTAATTCAATCGGGACAGCTAAATTGAGATCATAGTAATCGTTTCAGTTCTAAGTAAGCACCATTCCTTTTGTAATTACCACTTGTAATCAGCCTTCTTGTAGTTATAATTAGCCCTCGTGTAATTATAATCAGCCCAACGTAATAACTCAGAATAAAATTGTCAACAACTAAACTTTTAAGGTTTATAAAAAGTTTTTATGAATAATCTGTTAAGTAAAACTTTTTACAAAAATCAGAATGCGTACCTCAATTCCATTAGACATTGCCATTTTCTGAATTTAACGTATTTTTGGTATTTATATAATTTATTGTGTGCCAGTGTCTGTTGCACTGCGCAACACGGGTCATTGCCTTCTATATTTATTGGCGATCATTAGAAAACGTGGAGGTCCTCTCGATCATTGGAAACCGGCTAATTGAATGCATTCCAAGCGGACTATTAATCAGTTAGATTTCTCCTTCTTTTGTTTGACTCGAAAAATGGGCGTCGACCGGTCGTTTATTAAAATCCAAATTGATTTGTCCTCGTCGTGTTTCGTCGGACGAGAGAATAACCGATCTGAGAACCGCATGTCAAATCTAACCAAATGGATTGATAGTGGAAGAAAATTATTCTCAAATAAAGATTTGTTAATTAATTAATTATATAAATAAGTTGAAGTTAGTTTGGGTTCATTCGTGAATTCAATGTTTCTTTTAACAAACAATTCGAATTTAAACAAGTAAATTATAAACGAATTTTTAAAACCAATGCTCTTATATGTAATTAAAACACAAATTTTGCAATCAATTTTTTCTTATATTACTCTTTTATTTTATATTAAAGTCGAAATATCTTAATTATATCAAAATATCGAAATTAATTAAAATTATCTAAATTAATTGACTTATTGTAAAACTAATAATTGAATATTGCATTGTCTTCTATTTTGAGCATGTATGCAAAATTTGAAAAAAATCTATCATCAGGAAGTGACTCAAAAATTGATTGCAAGATTTGAAACAGACAGAAAAACAAACAGACAGACAGAGAAACAAACAGACAGACAGAGAAACAGAGACGACGAGTTAATAAAAGCATTGGTAATAATAATAAAAATATCATCAAAAAGCATCGAATTTAAATATCTCAACTATTTTCATGAAAATTTCGTACACGCTTGAGAATCGCGGTCAGTGAGTGGTTCGTGTTAACTTGGTAAAATAGTCTGCCAGTCGGTTAGCGTTTTGTGGTCAAGAAAACCCTCAAGAAAACCCTCAAGAAACCCCTCGATAAAACCCTCAAGAAAATTAACTAAATTAATTGACTTATTGTAAAACTAATAATTGAATATTGCATTGTCTTCTATCTTGAGCATGTATGCAAAATTTGAAAAAAATCTATCATCAGGAAGTGACTCAAAAATTGATTGCAAGATTTGAAACAGACAGAGAAACAGACAGACAGAGAGAGAAACAGACAGACAGAGAAACAGAGACGACGAGTTAATAAAAGCATTGGTAAAAAAAAACCAATATTTAATCAACAGAATGTAAATCAGAATAAAAGTTATCAAGCAAATTTAGTTTATCAAAACCAAAAGCTTAAAAAATTGTCATTGGCGTCTTTCGTTTGTTATATATGCTCAAGATTTTGTGTATCAAAAACATGTCCTTTATAATTTTGAAAAGAAAATTGGCTTGTAATCACTTTATTCGTTTCTTATATTTCAGGACTTGTCGGCTTTTCAATTATTGCAAATTTTTCTTTTAAAACCACATTTCTCTAAATTTATATATGCAAACATGTATATAACGGTGTTCGATTTTTGTTTGTTTATTATTATTTTAATTAAAGTTTTTGGTGTAGCAATGTATAAAAGACATACCTACATACATACAAACAGTAATCTATATATATATATATACATACATACATACATATATATATATATATATATATATATATATATATATATATATATATATATATATATATATATATATTTTTTGAATACTTCGGCGCTATATGTTCTTTTAGGCAAACTCGATTGAAAAAAGTGGCGCACTTGGCTGAATCGATTTTATTTTTAATTTTTTCCAATACTCTAAACCGATTTAGAGTATTGGAAAAAATTAAAAATAAAATATATATATATATATATATCAGTTGGTAAGAGCGCTTGCATTTAGGCAAGGCGGTGTTGCCGTAGACACGTGGGTTCGATTCCTAGTAGAGTCTTACAAATATTTGCGTTACTTGTGGTGACAGTTAGTCATCCTATTTGTGGCCTCTCGAAACATTTCAACGCAATGTTTCACTTCATAAAATATATATATATATATACTAGCAGTGCCCGTAGCGGCTTCGCTCGCATGAAATTAGAGAATTTGAACCGTGCATACATAATAGAGTACTGCACGGATCAATTTTTTAGGTCTCGGCACGGCCCGTCGACAACTTGGCCCAGCCCGTTTCAAAAACCGAATATCCTGGCCCGGCACGGCCCGTCTAATATGGGCCCGGCCCGTTTTTACAGGCCTAGAAGTTCTATATACTTGATGAAAAACTTCGGCCCGTCCCACTTTGACTTCAGGTTTAGCCCGGCCCGTCTAAACACCCTAAAATCACTAAAATGTTTATATACTTGGTTAAAAATCTCGGCCCGTCCGACCTTGATTTAAGGTTTAGACAGGGCCTTATGAAGACCCTAAAATAACGGCTTGGCCCGTCCGTCCGGTGATAAACTGAACTCATCTACTTTTGACCGGCACAAAACCTCAAAATACCAATTTTAACATCTGTAGCACTTACAGTTTTTGAGTAGCAGTTATTTTAAAATCAAATAACCCTTTTTCCACTTCACATTTGAGGTCCTGGAAACCAAATTTTCAAAAAATGGTGAAACACGTATATCATTATTTTTAGAGTAGAAACTAAATACTAATTTTACTTTTGTAGCATTTACAGTTTTTGAGTAGCAGTTACTTTAAAAACCAAGTAATCCTATTTTCCACCCCATATTTGAAGTCCTGGAAACCAAATTTTCAAAAAATGGTAAAACACGTATATCATTATTTCTGGAGTAGAAACCAAATACTAATTTTTACTCCTGCAGCATCTACAGTTGTCGAGTAGCAGTTACATTAAAAACCAAATAACATTATTTTCCATCCCACATTTGAGGTCCTGGAAACCAAATTTAAAAAAAATGGTAAAACACGTATATCTTTATTTTTAGAATAGAAACTAAATACTAATTTTTACATCTGTGGTATTTACAGTTTTTGAGTAGCAGTTAGTTTGAAAAACAAATAACCCTATTTTCCACCCCACATTTGAAGTCCTCGAAACCAAATTTTCAGAAAATGCTAAAACACCTATTTCATTATTTTGGGAGTAGAAACAAAATACTAATTTTTACTCCTGTAGCATTCACAGTTTTTGAGTAGCAGCTACTTTAAAAACCAAATAACCCAATTTTCCAACCAACATTTGAGGTCCGGGAAACCGAATTTTTAAAAAATGGTGAAACACGTATCTTTTTATTTTTTAAGAAAAATCCATATACCAAATTGCAAAATTTCCTCATTTTTGGTTTTCGAGATATACATTGTTTTAGAAAAAAGTTTGTTTTCCAGTTTTTTCCCCTCAGGAGCAAAATTTTAAAAAATCCTTCCTTAGCGGATGTTTACGCTATAAAAGTAATATAAGTTCCAAATTTCACGTTCCTAGGATGAGGCGTGTGAGCTCGGCGTTGATTATCAGTCAGTCAGTCAGTCAGTCAGTCAGTCAGTCAGTCAGTCAGTCAGTCAGGACATGTTCTTTTATATATATATATATATATATATATATATATATATATAGCTCGTGACGGTGTTTGTGTCCAAACTCCTCCGAAACGGCTTAACCAATTTTTTAAAAAAAATTTTGTGTACGTTTGGTAGGTCTGAACAAAATTTCATAAAAATCGATTCAGCCGTTTTGGAGGAGTTTATCTCTCTTTATATATAAAAACTAGCAGTGCCCGTAGCGGCTTCGCTCGCATGAAATTAGAGAATTTCAACCTTGCATACATAGTAGAGTACTGCACGGATCAATTTTTTAGGTCTCGGCTCGGCCCGTCGACAACTTGGCCCAGCCCGTTTCAAAAACCGAAATTTCTGGCCCGGCACGGCCCGTCTAATATAGGCCCGGCCAGTTTTTACAGGCCTAGAAGTTCTATATACTTGATGAAAAACTTCGGCCCATCCCACCTTAATTTCAGGTTTAGCCCGGCCAGTCTGAACACCCTAAAATCTCTAAAATGTCTATATACTTGGTTAAAAATCTCGGCCCGTCCCACCTTGATTTAAGGTTTGGGCAGAGCCGTATGAAGACCCTAAAATAACGGCTTGGCCCGTCCGTCCGGTGATAAACCGAACTCATCTACTTTTAACCGGCACAAAACCTCAAAATACTAATGGTGAAACACGTATATCATTATTTTTAGAGTAGAAACTAAATACTAATTTTACTTTTGTAGCATTTACAGTTTTTGAGTAGCAGTTACTTTAAAAACCAAGTAACCGTATTTTCCACCCCATATTTGAAGTCCTGGAAACCAAATTTTCAAAAAATGGTAATACACGTATATCATTATTTCTGGAGTAGAAGCCAAGTACTAATTTTTACTCCTGTAGCATCTACAGTTTTCGAGTAGCAGTTACATTAAAAACCAAATAACCTTATTTTGCACACCACGTTTGAGGTCCTGGAAACCAAATTTAAAAAAAATGGTAAAACACGTATATCTTTATTTTTAGAATAGAAACTAAACACTAATTTTTACATCTGTGGTATTTACAGTTTTTGAGTAGCAGTTACATTAAAAAACAAATAACCCTATTTTCCACCCCACATTTGAAGTCCTGGAAACCAAATTTTCAAAAAGTGCTAAAACACGAATTTCATTATTTTTGGAGTAGAAACTAAATACTAATTTTTACTCCTGTAGCATTCACAGTTTTTGAGTAGCAGCTACTTTAAAAACCAAATAACCCAATTTTCCAACCCATATTTGAGGTCCGGGAAACCGAATTTTCAAAAAATGGTGAAACACGTATCTTTTTATTTTTCAAGAAGAATCCATATACCATATTTCAAAATCTCCTCATTTTTGGTTTTCGAAAAATACATTGTTTTAGAAAAAAGTTTGTTTTCCAGTTTCTTCCCCTCAGGAGCAAAATTTTCAAATATCCTTTCTTAGTGGATGCTTACGCAATAAAAGTAATATAAGTTCCATATTTCACGTTCCTAGGATGAGGCGTCTGAGCTCGGCGTTTATTATCAGTCAGTCAGTCAGTCAGTCAGGACATGTTCTTTTATATATATAGATGAATGTTTGTGAGCGGAAACTATATATATATGTATGTGCGTATGAATGTGTGTATGTATGTATGTGTATGTGCATGTATGTGTGTCTGTGTTTATGTATGTACTAGCAGTGCCCGTAGCGGCTTCGCTCGCATGAAATTAGAGAATTTAAATTGTGCATACATAGTAGTGTATTGCACGGATCAATGTTTTAGGTCTCGGCTCGGCCCTTCGACAACTTGGCCCAGCCCGTTTCAAAAACCGAAATTCCTGGCCCGGCACGGCCCGTCTCCCTAATATGGGCCCGGCCCGTTTTTTACAGGCCTAGAAGTTCTATATACTTGATGAAAAACTTCGGCCCGTCCCACCTTGACCTCAGGTTTAGCCCGGCCCGTCTGAACACCCTAAAATCACTAAAATGTCTATATACTTGGTTAAAAATCTCGGCCCGTCCCACCTTGATTTAAGGTTTGGGCAGGGCCGTATGAAGACCCTAAAATAACGGCTTGGCCCGTCCGTCCGGTGATAAACTGAACTCATCTACTTTCAACCGGCACAAAACCTCAAAATACTAATTTTCACATCTGTAGCACTTACAGTTTTTGAGTAGCAGTTATTTTAAAATCAAATAACCCTTTTTCCACTTCATATTTGAGGTCCTGGAAACCAAATTTTCAAAAAATGGTGAAACACGTGTATCGTTATTTTTATAGTAGAAACTCAATACTAATTTTACTTTTGTAGCATTTACGGTTTTTGAGTAGCAGTTACTTTAAAAACCAAGTAACCCTATTTTTCACCCCATATTTGAATTCCTGGAAACCAAATTTTCAAAAAATGGTAAAACACGTATATCATTATTTTTGGAGTAGAAACCAAATACTAATTTTTACTCCTGTAGCATCTACAGTTTTTGAGTAGCAGTTACATTAAAAACCAAATAACCTTATTTTCCACCCCACATTTGAAGTCCTGGAAACCAAATGTTAAAAAAATGGTAAAATACGTATATCTTTATTTTTAGAATAGAAACTAAATACTAATTTTTACATCTGTGGTATTTACAGTTTTTGAGCAGCAGTTACTTTAAAAACCAAATAACCCTATTTTCCACCCCACATTTGAAGTCCTGGAAACCAAATTTTCAAAAAATTGTGAAACCCGTATATCATTATTTTTAGAGTAGAAACTAAATACTAATTTTTACTTTTGTAGCATTCACAGTTTTTGAGTAGCAGCTACTTTAAAAACCAAGTAATCCTATTGTCCACCCCACATTTAAGGTCCTGGAAACCAAATTTGTAAAAAATTGTGAAACACGTATATCTTTATTTTTAGAATAGAAACTAAATACTAATATTTACATCTGTGGTATTTACAGTTTTTGAGTAGCAGTTACTTTAAAAAACAAATAACCCTATTTTCCATCCCACATTTGAAGTCCTGTAAACCAAATTTTCAAAAAATTCAAAAACACGTATTTCATTATTTTTGGAGTAGAAACTAAATACTAATTTGTACTCCTGTAGCATTCACAGTTTTTGAGTAGCAGCTACTTTAAAAACCAAATAACCCAATTTTCCAGCCCACATTTGAGGTCCGGAAAACCGAATTTTCAAAAAATGGTAAAACACGTATCTTTTTATTTTTTAAGAAGAATCCATATACTAAATTTCAAAATTTCCTCATTTTTAATTTTCGAGATATACATTGTTAAAAAAAAAATTTGTTTTCCAGTTTCTTCCCCTCAGGAGCAAAATTGTCAAAAATCCTTTCTTAGTGGATGCTTACGCAATAAAAGTAATATAAGTTCCAAATTTCACGTTCCTAGGATAAGGCGTTTGAGCTCAGCGTTGATTATCAGTCAGTCAGTCAGTCAGTCAGTCAGTCAGTCAGTCAGTCACTCAGTCAGTCAGTCAGTCAGTCAGTCAGTCAGTCAGTCAGTCAGTCAGTCAGTCAGTCAGGACATGTTCTTTTATATATATAGATGAGAGCTTTTATAAGATACTGCTGCAGGCAGTTGTGCGTGCAGCAGCTTAGTATCTATTTAATATAATTTCTCGAGTTCGCTGATTGTATGTAGGCGCAACAACTTTGTTGAAGTTGTGTTAAGCTCTGAGATACACTTGAATATGGCTATAGTTATTTATTAATTAAGCAGTGGGCTTGGCCGAATATAAAACTGTGTGTATAAGGGATTTGAAAAAAAAATTAAAGAAAAGTATAATTAATGAAATTTGTTATAAGAATTTGAAAAAAATCTTGTGTTTATTAACACAAACGTAATAATAGAAGATACATAGACATATTTTATTAGTTTTGAATGATTTGAATTTAAAAATCATAAAAACTTATAAATAACAATAAAAAAAAAGAAATTAACGATTATACGCAATGCTCCACAAATTCTTTTCAAAGCCTACGTTCACGTGGTCGATCAGCACTTTTCTTCGCTCTTCACAATACTGAGCTCTGGCCTGAATTTTCTCTTTCATATCTTTATACATTTCGGTGTTCATTTCAGTCTCAAGAAGTCGAGAGAGTTCCTCTGTTGCATTTTGAAGATCACCGAGATTCCCTACAAAGAAGACCTGCTCCGTATTGTCGTTTAAAAAAAAAGCGAATGCATACGAGTACATGAGTGTTTGTCGACACTTGCGTAAAACGCCGACTGCCTTTTTAAGAAATTGAACGTCAATCCATGTAACCTTGCTGCTCTGCATGGTGGCTATAGATTTTTCTACCTTTTCGTAGAGCTCGCTTTCAAGTGTTAAACTCGCACGATGGTTGTTATAGCGATCGAAATGGAAAACGTAATGCTCCAAACTGACTCGTGCAATTGAGACTGCAGTCGCTTCTGGTATTATTGCACCCTTTTTGTATTTAATACACTTAAAGTGGTCATCATGAGTTGCCCAATCCGCCATGCACATCCAGCAAAAAGGTTGTTTACATTTTTGACAAGTAACAACATTGCAGCCACCATTTTTTTCAATATATGCACAACACTTTGGACATTCTTTTGTAGTTACCGCAATGAGTTTTGACGTTTCACTGTCATCGGAAAGTTTTTTCAACCATAATTTCATGAGTTGACAATTGATTGGTTCGTGCCAAACTGTTCCACACTGGAAACACATATCGCAACCACATTCACAGGAGACTCGTTTCAAATTCGGGTTTTCGGCTTGTACTGCAGAGGCACATTTTGGTTCAGGACACCAGCATAACAACTTGGTGCAATCAACAAAGCTGTGTGCAATGAGCTGCTGGTACTTCTTGTAAAGAGTTTTTTCAAAAGAGAGAAGATTTAATACAAGCGTCTCATCTATCAGCACCTTGCAATCGTGACCGGCACAGTAAATCTCCGAGTCACCATTGTCAATAACTTTAGTGCGAATGTACTCACGCCAGCAGTTAATGCAGAACAAATGACCGCACGGTAATCCTTCTATAGAATAAGTTTTGAAAGTCATAAAACATATATCGCAGACTATTGCTTGTTTAGATCTGCGTGAAGCTATATCTGATGTGTAGAAGACTTGATTTTTAAAAACTTGTTCGTACTTGGGGTTTGACTTGAACCCCTCTTCTCCGTTTTCATAATAAGCTTCAATAAGAGAGTCTTTGTTCCAACCGAATTGTTTCAAAAGTAGACGTGTAGTTGTATTTGGTAGTTGTAATATTAAATTGGTTTCATCAATTATGCTGTTCATGAGAACCACGACATTGTCAGTAGAAATAATTTTACCTGGCTGTGCCATGTTACCGTAAAATTCTTCCGCTGTTTTAGTCTCAATATCATCGTAATCCTCTTCCCAATCGCTCTCGTTAAAGTCAGAGTCATTCCAGTCCATTTTTTCTCAGTCGTTAGCGATTTAAACACAAAATAAAGTTTGATATTCAATGTTGATATGATTTTTTAGAGTTTTAGTGAGGTAAATTGATAGGAAAAAGAAAGATTCAAATGACCCATATAAATTATATATATATATATATATATATATATATATATATATATATATATATATACATATGTATATATACATACATACATATATATAGATGCATATATATATACATGTATGTATGTATATATACATATATATATATATATATATATATTTATGTATATTTACATATATATATATAAATATATATATATATAGATGCATATATATATACATGTATGTATGTATATATACATATGTATATATATATATGTATATATATATATATAAATATGTATGTTTATATATATATATATATATATATATATATATATATATATATATATATATATATATATATATATATATATATATTTGTTTATTTGTTTAACCAAAAAGAGAGTCACAAATGACCACTAACACAAATTGGTGAACGAAAACATTAAAGTGATCAGCATTAGTTGGGAATGACAAAATGATTTAACTACCATGCTAACAAAACACAACAGACATTTGTTCCTATGCAGTTTAATGATGAACATGAGTTGAAAGTTAGATAAAATCGTGATTACCTGCAAATTACTATCGAAAGTTTAGTATTCACCAGTAATGGGCAAAAGTTACAAAGTTTTAACTAAAATGCAATTAACTTTCAGTTAAATTCTTTTTAAAAAGTTAAATAGAAAGTTTAACTTTTTTTTTTAAAGTTTAATTAAATTGTCAGTTTAACTACATTTTTAAGTTACAACTAAGAAAGTTTAATTAACATTTTTCTAAAATTGTAGCTAAAAATTTTAGAAGATGATACGATTTTTTTGGAAGCATATGTGCGAGTTATGAGACCAGTGGCAATGTCAATAGATATGCTGCAAAGCGAAAATGACAGTTTTATTGGTATGGTTATTCCAACTATTAAGGGAGTTATATACAAGTTGAATTGTATGAAAGAAAAATTATTATTGCCATTAATTTATGTCATTATAACTGGTTTAGACACTCGTTACCAAGAAGTTTTTGAATCTGATGATTATAATTTGGCAACTATGCTCATACCAATGTTTAAATTAAATTATCTAGACCCAAATGGGAGATTCTCAAATAAATAACTACTCATACAGACTGTACAGCACATGACAACTTTCAAACTAGAACCAATGAAAACTCAAGATGGAACACATGCACTTTTGTCATCAGATGTACAAGATGATTTATACAGTTACATTCATAAATATCGACAGCCAGCAAATACAATTGAAGTTGTCAGCGAAATCGAACTTTATTTAGGAAACCCTTCTATGGAAAATTCCTCATTGCTTGCGTATCCACGATTGGCTGCATTTTGCAGATACAATGCAGCCGATGAAAGACTTTTTAGTGTTGCGCTTCAGATTTTGACCACTAGAAGATGTAAAATGTCTGATGTCCTATTTGATGAATCAGTTTTTCTTAAATATAAATTAAAAAATTAGTTTGAATGTTGTTATGGTTAATAACTTTGGAAAATTTTAACATTATAAAAAAATAAATGTGAATAATATTGATATTTTAATTATTTTACATGTTTATTGTTTATTAAACCTTTAAATAATTTATTTTCATTCAAAAATATGTTTGTTAAAATTTATTTAAATAAAAAAGTTAGTTCAAAGAAGTTAAACTACAAAAAAAAGGTTTAGTTAAAATTTAAACTTTTTTGATAAAAAGTTAGTTAGTGGATAGTTTAACTATTTTTAAAAAAGTTAGTTACAGCAAACGTTTAACTAATAATTTTCAGTTTTTGCCCATCACTGGTATTCACCACTCAGCAAAACATTGTTCAAAGGGGTCAGAAATGAATCGGGGTAGACAGAAATTGGTGACAGGTAATCGGTACATATAGTATGCATAGATGAAATATATATAATTCAATTAAAATATCAGAAACTTTTTCAAATCGGCATCGGAAACGCAAGACATAAAACGACTATGAGTTGTGGAGTTAACAATATGTGGAGCTAAGGATTTCCAAGGTTTCACGACTAATTATTTTTTTACGACGGTATTAATTTGAGAAATAAATGTGTTTTTTTTTTAATACAAATAAATAAAAAAATGAAAACTGTATTTAGTTGATTGAACTTTTGAATTATAGAAAAAAAATCAAAATTTCTGTTATGACTTTTATGAATTCATCGACCCAAAGCAAATTGAAAATTGATTTATTAAAATGATAAAATAAGCATAATTTTGTTTAAAGATTTTCTTTGATCCAGTTGCGACGGACAATTTCTGTGACCTTAAAGCTTTGAAGTTTTACTATTAACTTTAATGACAAATTACTGTTTATGTTGCTAATATTTTTTCTCTCCACTTCTAGATATTACTACTTTTTGATTGATATTTGAGATTTTCAGGACCACTACAGATTTTATCGTTATGGCAATGATTACCTCTGTCTAACCAACAAAGATTTGTTTTAATTATTTTCATAGTTGAATGATATAACTTTTGAAAGTATGTTTGATGCATTGTTTTTTGATTAATTTATTAATAAATTGCGTTTAAATTTGGCATGATCCAACAGCCACGCACCGGTGACCCATGCTAAAAAAGTATGATGTATATAAAATAAAAATTGTTGATGCTTTCTTTATTTTTAGATACCTCAACACTTCACGAATCATATTTTTTTAAATAAAAACTAATGTATAAAGTCTATAAAGCAAAAAAATCAAATTAAAAAAAAGCAATAAAACACTTTGCAATATAAAACCAAGTAAAAAACTTTGAATAAACGCTATGCACCATCAAATCAATTAAAGAAAACTAAATTTAGGTCATTATGTGACATGAAACCATGTAAGTTTAAAAAAGTATGCAACATAAAATCATGGACAACATAATAGTTAAACCAGAGTATAAGAAATATGTGACATAAAATCAATTTAGAATTTTTTTTTAAAAGTTTAAAACACTATGGAACATAAAATCAAGTAAAAAAAGAAGACATTAAACAAAATAATATCAAGCAAAATGAGAACATTAAAAAACACAAAATCAAGTAAAACAAAGTTTGAAACAATATGAAACAGAAAATGAGTTAAAAGACCATTTTCGCAAAGGAACTCCATACTCTACGCAATCCGTCATGTTTACAAATAAATAAATAATGCAACCTTAACCTTTATATAGTGGGTGGCATGCAAGCATGCATCGTTCAACAACGCTGGAGACGAAACGTAGGAAGACGAACAGTAATGAGACGAATAGTAAACGGTGCGAATAAATCGATGGAGACGAAACGTAGCAAGACAAACAGTGAGCAGACGAATGGTACGTGGAGACGAATAGTAGGCAGACGAAACGTACGGAGAAGAAACGTAGGGGAATCTATATAATGTATATATTTTTTTTAAACATATATTTGTATGCATATTTATCAGTGCAGACTCTTAGAAATAGCAAAGATACTTTGGTTGCTATATATTTTTATCATAGTACTTTTCCAAATGTCAAACCTTGTTTTGTAACACTATCATTTAAAAAATTAATAGTGTTTCGTGTTTTTATAGTTGCAAATACTGCCTTTCGAACAGCAAGGTAAATTAATTTCTGAACTGCTTGAACTATTAAAATGAAATTAAGTTGTTGTTCATTCACAAAAGATAATCTATCATTGTTAGCACCTACTGGCACTTAGTATATTTTAATTATTAAATCCCGCTAGTTTTGCTTGCTTGATTACTTGTTTTTTTTGCTTGATTGCTTGCTTGGATGTTTGCCATTTTTTAATTGGAAAAAATAATTTTTAATGTTTTAAAACAAAAACAAATAAATACAATTAAAAAATGTTGACAAATTTAAATTGAAAAAAAATTGTTTCAAAAGAAATATTTTTGTAATAACTGAAAAGCCGACGAATCCTGAAACTTTATGAATTTTTAAAAAAAAATTGGTTTTTTACGGTTTACTTGTTTTTAAATCCATTGTAAAATAGAGAGAAAGAAAAAAGAGAGAAAAAAAGAAAAAGAGAAAGAAGAACGGCTCATGGAAGATCAGTGTGATCTTAAAATAATGCTTCCTTGTGGGTCTGAAGCTAAGCTTCAGCTAGCGCTTCTAAAATTAAAACTATGACAAAGGTTTGCTGCACCAAAGGCTCTCTATGACAAAAGTTTTCCTGGCTAAATCCCCTGCTTTGACACAAACCTGTAGAATAAGTTGGGTGTTGAAAATATTTTGTTAAAATTAATTGGTGTCTAGCACTTGTTGTACAAAAAGTTAAAAACGTTTTATTCAAAAATTATCAAAATTACTTTTTTGTGGCCGAATCGTACGCTCAAATACTTGTCACAAACTTACAAGATCAAAAGTTTGATATTGATAGAACGGCTACTGATAGAAGCTGTTTTAGTTATGTTCTGTTTGCATGTTTGATGCAAGAAAAAAAAATAATTTTTATTTCTTTAAAACTGGATTCTAAAATAAATTTAACTAAATAAAACCATGCTGTTATTGGTGATAATGATCAAATAACAATTTGTGTTGACTTAAATAAAATGGCCGAAATTGAAAGAAAGTTTTGGTAGCCATTCAACATGCTGGATTACTAAAAATAACCAAGAGTGATTCAGAGAGCAATCTTCGAAGAAGCACTTTCAGATGATAATTCTTACCAATTGTTTTATTGTAAAAGATAGCGGAAGATCAAAAAGACAATTTTCTAAATAATTGCAAACTGCGTTTTTATGGTTATAGTTTTGTAAATTAAAATCAAATATCACTATTTTAAATAAAGACTTTGAATTTTTTTTAAAAATTGTTTTTAAGGCGGCATGGGTTGATCCACACCCACTTTGAACAACTGTTATCAACGTCAAATTAAACTTGTCAAAAGTGTTAATAAAATTAATTTTTTAAGTGATTTGATTGTAGAGATATGTTTTACAAAAAATTCATAAAAAGAGAAGTTTGTTGAAAACTGGACAAGCACTTTATCATGTTTTATTTGCAAATGCAAATCACAGCTGTTTAGAAGCTGGCTGATAGAAAGATTCACGCCATCTGCAGGAAATTCATGAAAAAAACACTAGCATCAAATTATGACAGCACGATGATGAATAAACAGTAAACAACTACAAACAGTCTGTATTATCTCACTAACCTGGCACATACTCAAAAAAAAAATCAACTATCTACACACATATTTGGCTCCGTCCTGTCTTATCCGGGTTCGTACGTGTAAGAAATTGGTCGCTAAGCAATATTTCACTCAGACCGAAGATTTAGTTGCGATGCATGTCGCTGTTGGTGAGTTCGAAGTTTATTGAAAGACAGATAACTCTGATCGACGTTCTATTGATTCAACTCTTTGAACTCAAAGTTTCTCTCTCACATGTTAAAACCTCGTTAGATATTCTAGCGGCATTCTTACATTGGTGGTTAAAATGTTAAATTAGCACGTTAAAATAAAAAAAAACAAATGAAAAATAAAAGAAAAACAAAAGGAAGGAAAAAATAGAAAAACAAATAAAAACAGAGAAAAAAGGTAGGGGAAAAACAAAATAACACCGTAAAAATAAAAAAAAACTTGTTTTATTTTATCAATTCTTAAAAAATATTGCTGTGAAACTCTGAAACAAATCACTAAAAAAGTTGCTGTTTGTTGAAATTTGTACAGAAAACATATTTCGTAAACATTTTAAACAGTGTAAAAGTTAAATTTTTTAAATAGATGAAAAACTTAGCGTACGTATGACTTTAAACATTCTGTAAAAATGTAAATACCAGTTATATGCAATTCAGCTGGAATTATGTCTAGATATCATCTAGAAAGTTAATTGCTCAATAAATGTTATGTTAACAATTTAAGAAATCTATAATATATGCACTAAATAAAAATTAATTTCAAAATAGTAAAAAAAAACATCACAAAAAAAATAAAGCTTTTTATATTGAATATTTATGTTGGAATTTTAAAGTATTTCTCAATCAATTTTTGGAGTAGCAAATAAGCCACAGAAGCAAACAAAATGAAATAACAAAAAGTTTACAATTTTTTTCCTTTTTTCAGAAATTGTTTCAATCAATTTTCCACATGATAAATCAATCCTTTCAATCACTCTGTTGAGCAATCAATCAATTTCCGGTCGACGCAGTCTCTTATCGTTTTCCGTGTCGTCTGCAACAGTTCTCAATCATCAGTTGTTGTTCCGGTGGAAATGAAAAGGAAGAACAGAAAAAACCAATAAAGATAAATAGTTATAAAAATAGTAAAAAAAAGAAGATAGAAAAAAAACTTTGCTTTCAATAAGAAGATTCTATTAACTAGAATTCTAGTTTTTTTTAAAGAATCATCATCTATCTATCAAAGCGAAAGTCGTTTTCACGAAATCAAATATTTTCATCAGACGAAGTTCTGTGATAAAACGTCGAAACAGTTCACAGGCGGACTGGTCACATGGTCACAATTAGATGATCTCTCACAGTCGAGTTATTTACGCTTGGTCAATCAACGGCACTGCCAATACATCAAACAATCAATCAAGTAATCGATCAATCAATTCATTAATCAATTTAGCAATTCATGAGAATCCTGTGCAATCAGAACTAATTTTTAAAACGTTTTTAAATGGAATCAGTTTTTATTATTGTAACCGTAATTAATAAGTTATTTACACATAGACAAATAAACTCTGCATAGTTAAATAAGTTACATATTTTAAAATTTTTTTATTAAGATTTGCACAAAGGCGAGAAAGGGTCCTTGCTGAGGCAGCCATTTATAGGCGCCTACGTGCCTACCCCTTTAGCAATGCGAGTGAACTCCTTGCTTGAGGGAGTTACGCTGGTGACGCCGGTGAGGATCGAACTACCGACCTAACGATCGACAGGCAAACCCTCTACCGCTCTGCCACCAGCGCCATTAAAAACAATGTTTCTTAAACTACACCTTTTTTTACAGAATTTGCATGCTGTAACAAACATCCTTAAAGTATTGCACACGGTTACATAATTTATTATTTTAGAAATTACACATGGTTTCATAAATTATAGACTGTTATATAAATTAAACATCGTTATGTAAATTACAATTTCTTGCAAAAATTACACATTGTTACAGAAATTACACATTGTTACAGAAGTCGTACATTTTTACAGAATTTACACATTGTAACATTGTTACAGAACGTGCTTTCAAACAATTTTCGCTCTCATACGCAAACACAAAACGCCAGACATGCGATATGGAAAGGTGAAAAAACAAAGCAAAAGAAAATAAAATTTTCGAAATAATATCTATTTTTAAATAAGAAATATTTTGAAATAATATCTATTTTTAAATAAGAAATATTTTGAAATAATATCTATTTTTAAAAATTACAGACACAGAAAATAATAACAAAAACGAAGCCTGTTTTTATTCAATTTTTCATATTTTCATCCGTTTCCAATGATTCCAAGAAAGGAGCTTATACATTATCTTTTTTTTCTATCCACATGCCAGTTTGCTCTATAATCCATCCACCAATTCATCCGTCCATCCATCCATTTGTAAAAATATCATTTGTAATTTTATTTACAATCTATTTATTATTTACGGTCTATTTACCATTCACAATTCATATATCATTTACAGTCTATATAACATTTGCAATTCATATAAAATTTACAATCCATTAATCGTAAATTGTATGAGGGTTGCAAATGGTACATGCATTTTAAATAGAAGCTGGATTACTAGTGGTATACGAATTGTAAATGGTACATGGATTGTAATTAGTACATTGTACTATTTACAATCCATGTGCTATTTACAATGCATGTTCCATTTATAAACCATGTACCATGTGTAATTAAAGTTATTACGCAATTGTACACTATCAGTTCCAAATATCCAAAACGTTTTCCTAAGCTTTTATGCAAGAGGTTATCCGATTGCATGTAATAAAAGTTTTAATAAAAGTTGTACAGTGTCAGTAGGTATAGATCAAAAACGTTTTTCTTAGGCTTATTATGCAAGAGTGTTATCCGATTACATCAAACATAATGCTGGATTTAAAGTTTAAAATAAAACATCGCTAGATGTTGAAACTGTCTTACGAAGGTACACATGAAATTCAGTGATTTTAATCTGCTTAAACCTGGTTCGATCCAAAGCATTGAACATTTTTTTTATATTACTGAGCATCCACTTTTAGTAATGGTAGAGAAGAAAACCATCTTTATTTAATATCTGATAGTTCGATAAAAATCACAAAAACGGTCATTTTTGACGGGCTACTTCTAGTTATATCTTAAATTTCATGGCAAGTGTTGGTGCATTGAAAGTAAGGGATAATTTGAAATACAAACAACTTTATGATAGATCAATGGCAAAAGTTGTATCGTTATCAAACTTCATTCATCGCAATGTAAAAAATGCTGAGGATGTACAGGACACTACCTAGTGGTTCAACATTTATAAAGCCAAATGTTACACGGTGGTGCTCAAAATTCTATTCGGTTGAAAGGATTGTTAATATAGCTTTCAATAATGTTTGTGATTGTCAGAAGAAGTTAGGGCAAGTTGCATTTAAAAGAAATCGAGTTTGCTTTTTTGAAATCGTTCATTCAGACTATAAAACCAATAGTCACCGCAATGAATATTTTCTAAAGTGAAAAGTCATACATTGGTCACATTATTCAAACCATTATAGGATTAAAAAAATAACATCATATCCAAATAAAACCATCAATGCTCTTTTACAAGCGCTATCTCAAGGTATAGAAAAACGATTTGGTCGTGTTTTGGAAAATGAAGAATATCTTTAAGCAACAGCGATAATTCCCTAATTTAAATTAAATTTTTTGAATAATGAACAAAAAATATTTGATCAAAGAAAATTTGTTGGCATACATAAATGAAATGAACCAAGAGTTTGAAAAATAAGATTTATTTAACTTGTATTTAATTGCAAAGGTTTAAAGGTTTTTTGGTTAATGTTAAAAAGTAGTTAACTACTAGTTAACTACTAGACAGTAGTTAAGAGGTAGTTAATAACTACTGCTGTTAAAAGTAGTTAGGAAATAGTTACTAACTACTTTTTTTATGAGTAGTTAAATAAAGTAGTTAACTACTTTTAAAGTAGTTAAAACCCATCACTGGACTAAAGTCACCAGAGGCACAAATATTTTATCAGGCTTCGCTCATCATAATTGATGAAATCACTATGCTTACTAAACATGGATTACGCTGCATCGATAAAGTTCTTTGCGATGTCATGCAGAATTCAAAGCCGTACGGAGGTAAAATCATGGTTATTGGAGGCGCAAGAGGAACAAGCACAGATATCATAGAGTGTTGTATAAAAGCAAGCAATTTATGACAACAGTTCATAAAATTGGAATTGCTAATTAACATGCAAATTGAAACTCATAATGTTCACAACGACTGGCTTCTCAATGTTAGATCTGGAAGTTTGCCTGGAATACCAGGAGTTCCTGTGAATTTTATCGAGATTCCTCGTCAAATGATATCCGACGAAAATATTATCGAACAGATTTACGGTAGTGATTTGAGAAACATGCCTGTTGAAGAACTTTCAAAACGTGCGATTCTAGCTCCAACAAACAAGGAAACATTAGAAATGAACAGAAAAGTAATCGCTCAGATGCCAGGTGATTTTCATCTCTATTAAATTAATTTCCAGGAACGCAGTCAATGAACTGAACTATCCTTCGGAATTTCTGCACAATCTAACACCATCAGGAATGCCTCCACATATCTTAGCTTTGAAGTGTGGAGTAATAATTATGCTTCTATGCAATCTCAACCCCAAAAAGGACTCTGCAATGAAACTCGTCTGATCGTTCGTTCATTGCAGCATAATTTCATCACTGCTGAAATTGTACCGGAATGTATTTGCGGTGACATAGTGTTCATTCCCAGAATTGATTTAGCTCCCAGTGACGTCAATCTTCTATTTATACTTAAGCGTCGTCAATTTCCTATCATTACGCGATGACAATAAACAAATCACAAGGTCAGACCTTTGAATATATTGGGATTTTTTAAAATAAACCAGTGTTTTTTCATGGCCAGCTATATCTTGTCCTCTCAAGATCGAAAAATCTCTAGTATTTGAAAATCTTCAATAAGGATTCACATATTCAAGGAAATTTTTTGAACAATAAGACATTCACGCGAAGTTTTTAAAAAACCTTAGAAAAATTTATTATTAAATAATTATAAAACGTTTTCCAGTTTTTTTTCTTCTTTCAAATTGACTCTATTTATATCTAAATTTTTATTGTAATGTTATAAATAAATAAATAAAATAATTAATTAACATAAAATATATTCAATGTTCATCGTAATGTTAAAACATCCGTCCTTGGGACGGGCAAAACCACTAGTATTCATGTTTACCATTCCTCTATACATTTATGGTAATTAACCACCAATGCATTTTTAATGCCTGTTTACCAATCCCCATGCATTCATCATTTGTGCTTTTTTAAATAATAAGAAACATTCGATATTCCGAAAGCCCATGAAAATAAAAATAAAACAATTTAGAAAAACAATTAAAATTTTATATTCAGCAAAAACAAAAGTCAAAGTTTTTTCAATTGCAAGTGCCATTTGAATACTCATTTGTGGATTTCTCTAATCAAATCGCCTATTATTATCGGGGTTTTTATTTGATTCACTACCGCTGGCATTTTATCCACTACCTTCCCAGCATTGAGCCGACAGGCATTTTTACCAATGCTTTTATTAACTCGTCGTCTCTGTTTCTCTGTCTGTCTGTTTGTTTCTCTGTCTGTTTCAAATCTTGCAATCAATTTTTGAGTCACTTCCTGATGATAGATTTTTTTCAAATTTTGCATACATGCTCAAAATAGAAGACAATGCAATATTCAATTAGTAGTTTTACAATAAGTCAATTAATTTAGTTAATTTTAATTAATTTCGATATTTCGATATAATTAAGATATTTCGACTTTAATATAAAACAAGTAAATTAAAAACGAATTTTTAAAACCAATGCTCTTATATGTAATTAAAACACAAATTTTGCAATCAATTTTTTCTTATATTACTCTTTTATTTTATATTAAAACTAATAATTGAATATTGCATTGTCTTCTATTTTGAGCATGTATGCAAAATTTGAAAAAAATCTATCATCAGGAAGTGATTCAAAAATTGATTGCAAGATTTGAAACAGACAGAGAAACAAACAGACAGACAGAGAAACAGAGACGACGAGTTAATAAAAGCATTGGTAATAAAAGAGTAATATAAGAAAAAATTATAATTACATATAAGAGCATTGGTTTTAAAAATTCGTTTTTAATTTACTTGTTTTAAAATCTGATTCTACAAACTTCAGAAATGTTCAAAAGTAAAAACTGTAAATAAATAAATTCATAATTTGAAAATAAAATTAAGTTTGTTGATTCAGTTAATAATAAATACGTACAAAAACATAAACAAGAAAAAGTTGGAAATCATAGTCGCAACGGTCTCTAATTAATGAAGAATAGTTTTCTGTGCTGACAGTTTTAAATGAAAAAATACTTTTTTGAAAGTTCTTTAAAAATATCATCAAAAAGCTTTTAATAATTTTTAGAGAACTTTTTTAGTACGCCAAATAATAATAATTTCACATATTTAAGCACCCGATTTTGTCACTGGTTTACTTTCAAACACTATTTTTCAAGCTAGTTCTGAATAGCGAAGTTCGAATCCAGCAGGAATCCGATGTGAATTTCTTGCATATGAATATATTTAAAGCATGAATAAGTATATATTATTTTATTATATATGTCAGTATACTAATTTATAGACTTTTTTATAAGATTTTTAATATCAGACTTTTTAACGGTTAATTTTAACTTTGTTTTCAATCATTGAATAACTAACAAGAATATTAATTTTAATAAATTATTACTTCAGTATTACAACTTTTTAATAGGAATAGTCTTTTATGTTCACATTATTTTATTAAAAAGATTATAACACGAATATCAGACAGGAACACCTACCGCTATTATATTTATTACCTACTAATTACTCAACCGGGTAACGTCAGATTATTCTCATATCTAATTTTAAGCAACTTTGAAAAAATAATTTTAAAATTACAAAAGCTTGCAGTGTTTAATTATAACGCGAATAACTTCCACGTGGTTATATAGTAAAGCATGTTAAATAAAACTGCACATTTATTGTCTTTAAAGCCCACTTTATGCGTTTGAGAAGTAATTATTACACCATTCATAAATAATGTTTTAACTAACTTTAATTTAGTTTTAAATAAACAAATTATCTCCGTTTATCCGTGTGAAACATTTAATAAAAAACGCAATATTTTTAACGGTTTTAGTTTTACAGATCCTTTATTTTTGTTCCATTAGCCGGATTCCATAAGAAAAAGTTTCATGCGTTAGTGGTTTCTGCTTTATTATTGCAAGTAGAATGCATGCTGGCTGTGATCACAGGTCGAATTCGCAGTCTGGTTTAGTCACCGTGAAAGCGCTGATGTAGAATTCTTCATCTCATATTAGGAGCTGTTTTATGGTCACTATTGCAAAGAGCCATCTTAAAGAACCAACTGGCTTTGCTATCTGACAGTTATAATTTGTTGACGTTTCGCATGGTTGAATTCTTTGCAAGAATGAACGTAATTCATACTTATAGAATTTTTTTAAATTTTATACTTTATTTTGAGTTAAAATAATTGAAATTAGAACTTGTGATAAAATAATTGAAATTAGAACTTGTGATAAAATAATTGAAATTAGAACTTGTGATAAAATAATTGAAATTAGAACTTGTCATAGAAACTATTGAAATATTAAGTTACATTTGAAGCGAATCGATAATTTCAACAATATTCAACTGATCTAAAAGCTTGAGGCTTGCACGCTGTAAAAAGTTATCAAACCGAAATTAAACAATTACACAAGTATACTTTCTTCAAGTTTTTCATGAAAGCTGTTCATATACTTGCATCGATATCTGTAATCGTTTGTTTGGATCAAACTGCCAAGGATTCAATCTAAAAATTGTGACTTTAGAGTTATTGAAAATTCATGTTTTGTAAACTCTTTTGTTGAGATTGAAGTTGATATGGATTCAACTGTTGTGTCCAGCACTGTCATGCATTAATTTGATGCGGATTTTTATAGTTCAAATTGGAATGTAATTTGAAGTAAATTCTGCAGCTGTGCCTTGAACTTCAATTTGTTAAAAATTCGTTGGAACTCTTGTGCTCATTACCTTTGACAATTGGTTAGGACACTTCTTTCAGGTTGAGCGACAGCATAAAATAAGGATCCGCATCAACAGGTTTGTTATAATATCTGTTTCATGATGACAGTTGTATCCATCTGTTTTAATAATATAAAGGAGCACATTTAAAAATTAATTTTATTTATTAAAGAAAACTATTCAAATTTGTTTTAATCAAAATTGCATATTTTATTAGAATGGCGATTGATTGAAGTTTGAGAATAAAAAAGTATAATAGTTGGCGGTATTATCATTTTTAATTTATCCATATATGTATGCAAATGAATAAATAATTGAAAGTATAAATAAATTAATATGTAATATATAATTGCATTAATATTAAATTTATTTACATGTGTTATTTGTTTTAAAATGTTACTTTATCTTTATAGAATGCCATTATAACTAATAATTAAAATATCCTAAAAACTCACTACACATCAAAACTAATTACCAACAAATTTAAAATTTATTATTGAATCTATATGGTACGACCGTAGATGTAATTAGTATTGTGTGAAAGAATTCCATGCATCGGGCGATCGCACCCCATCGGGCGGTTGCACCCCGTACAAAAGCACGCGACGCATGGCCCGTCGTCATTTTCTCAGCACGAGGAATGGAAAAAGTAAGAAGAGAGAGGTGTAGAAATGTTGTTTGAATCAAATAAAGAAATGAGAAAAACCACATTCTTCTAAATCGTGATGTTTTATAATATGTAGTACCGGATTATGCATTTTCAATTTTTTGTCTTAAAAAGTGAAATTTACTAAGTAAAATAATAAAATACAGAAATAAAAACTACAAAAAAATCTTTTGAACTTTTTTGTTTGTCGATTGATGTGCAATGTTGTTGATTTTACGAAAAATTAAACGAAAGAGAAGAGGACTGATTACGATACGTTTGTTGCATTTTTTAATTTTATTTATTTACATTCACCTCGGATTCTGCCATGAAGAACATAACTCTAACAATAACATAACTGATGATGGTGACAATAATTCAACAGCTTTTGATATTAACGTAGATGTTAATATAAACAATAATAAAAACAATGATGCTTCGGTGGATGAAAATGCATTTTTGTTGTACAAAAATAATATTTCAAGACATATTTCTTCCAATCTTCCCACTTCCATCCTCATTTCCAATCTTCCCACTTCCAACCTCATTTCTAGGCGACGCAGACGAAACGCTAAATTCAGCCACCTGATGACGTCGCAACCACAAACAGGCCAAGCGAACGATAACTTTGATGATTTTAAGAAGATCGAAAACTTTAATTTTAAAATCAATTTATCTTCAAACGATTTTCCTAAGGAAGAAACATTTTCAATGAAAAATTGGAACATTGAGAAATCGACTCTGAGCCAAAAGACATCAATTGTGACCAGCTCATCATTAGCCCATCCACTATCATTAACAACGGCATCATCAGCTGATCTTTTAAGAACTAGTGACAGTGCGGATGAACTTCCTCAAAGTGATGATGCTAATGGTCTCCCGATGAGCCCTCGAATCGTTCGTACGGAATCGGGCCACTACAGAGGCATCGTGAAAGCCATGAGAATTAAAGGCTCAAAGCGTTTTTCAATGGTCGAAATCTTCAAAGGCATTCAATTTGCTTCACTGGAAAGTTTTCCATCAAAAATAGAAAACGTCGAAGCAGCTGGGAAGAAAAGAAAAAAGCGAAACGTCGACGGAAAACATGCTCTACTGCACGAAGTCCTAATTAATGGAACCGCTACTGAGACGTTGAAAGCAAAAAGAGAATCCGACAAGCCACTCAAATTTAAACACACACAGGCCGAAGAACCTACATTTCCGCTGACATTTTTTCCCATGCCATCTTTGTTTTCTTCCTCCTCCTTCTCTTCATCATCATCATCATCATCATCTTCTTCTCCATCGTCATCGTATTTTTCGTCAGCACGATTTATGCCCCCCTCCTCCCCGCGGATTAGAACTCAGCACGTGACCGTAGCGATGAACAGTTCACCTCCGTGTCCACAGAGGATGTTCAGTGCCGAAGAAATCAACAAGATGGCCGCAACAAGACGCAGGAAGTTGCAGGCGATCAGAGATCGATTTTTTTCAAAAATGGCAAACGAGACGGAACTGTGGGACGTGGAGGACTGTCTCTATCTTAACTTATACGTTCCTTTTGAAGGTTCGTGGTCTAAGAGATAAAAATACAGCTATGAATATTTAATTTATTTATTTCGTTTAGAGTTATTTCTTATTTTATATTATAATATATAATTATTTTAAAAATGTTTTTTATAATATAAGGTTTATAATAAGCAATAATGATAATCATTTTTAATTAATTTCATTATATTAATATTTTTTAAACTTTTGATTATGGTTATTCAATATTTATAATTTTGTAGCTTTTTAAAAATATAAATAAAGTTAATATCCAAAAAGTTAAAATTATTTTATTTTAACAAAAGAAAATAATTTTTGATGTTTTTTAAAGTAAAAATAAAAAATGTCGTGCTATTATATTATTATTTAAGAAAAAAGTTTTTTATAGACATGTCCAAATTACTGTTTTAGAGTTCTATTTCTTTTGCTCTCCAAACTTTATTAGTCTTGATTTAACAGCAGTATTTATTTTTGTTTAAAATGTTAATATCATATTTCTGTACATTGATCTTATGTTCTATTTTAAATTTTTTGATTGTATGTTCTCATTTAGACTTTGTTATTGTATGTTCTATTTTTAGAATTTATAACTTGTATGTTCGATTTGTAGCTCTAAAACTAAGCAATTTTATTTTTGTTTTCTGAGTGTTATTGTATTGTTGAACCTAATTTAGCAAATTCAACGTTTTCTAACGCAGTAACTCTGTGTTGTAGTTTTGTGGAATTATTTATGTATAATTTTTTTTTATTGTTTTGCATATTATTGGTTTTAATATACATATATTAGCGAGTGTTCTTCATAGTTTGTTGTGCCGCCTCTTGTGACGTCTTATCGGCTTATGTCAAAAATGTCAGAATGTCAATTTATCAATATTTCACCAGTTGGATGAATAGCAGCAATTTTTGTTCTGAGGTTTCAACAATCCACTTTTTTAAGCTTTTTTATTATTATATTATTTTTTTATTGTGCTAATGTTTAGTTTTATGTCGTAATGTTAATGTATGTCATTAGGTTAAGTTAGGTCATTATGTTGATTTAAAATCATTTTTAGCAACTACTTTTATATTTTCTCCAAAAATTTCAGCTGATGATTGAATATAGTTCAATGTTTCAAAACGTATTTTGTTTATTCAACTAAAATCAGATGTTTTTAAAATAAATAATTATTAGTTAAAAAAACTATTAAATATTTAACATTTTTATAAGATTATAAAACAAAATTGATTACCAATTGAATTAATTATTTTTGTTAATTTGTTTTTATAATTTTTCTCAAATATTTTTTTTCTATGTAGAAGTGACTATGAAAAAAAAACAAATCATAAGTTGGTCGTTGTTTGTTGGAAGTTTAAGAAGAATTTTGAGTTATGTTGGAAGATAATGGGGCCAATATAGAAAAAATTCCATCTTAAGTTCTCTAGGGTAGAAGTTCGTTCAGGGCTGTTTTGTGAAGTAGCGAGAAGAAGTATGTGATTGGATGATGGTAGGTGGTAACGAAGTCGTGTGCGTGTTTTGAATTATACGTGCGTATGTGTGCGAAAGTGCGTATTTGTGTGTGTGTCTCTGTGTGTGTGAAAATGTTTTTTTGTTTAATTACACAATTCTATCATTTAATTGTATCAAACATTTCTTTATTTGTAAACAACGATGTATATACTTATGTGTTAATTTTATTTTAACTGATGTGTCTCAACGCTTGCTACATAAATATATGGTGTGGACATTGGACAATTAATTGCACTAATGTTCAAAAATTATTAATCTAAAAATTAATGAAATTTCTCTAAACCACGAAAAATCCACAATTCAAAGGGAACTGTAAAAATAAAACAAGACCCTTCCAATGATATATTTCTTACACGACTCTCTCCAAATGAACATGCATCACGGAACTGAACAATGCATGAATGATGGGCAAGATGGGGAAAATGGGAGGTTTGGGAAGGATAGAGGAGGCAGTTGTAAACAATGTTTCTTTTATACTTTTAGTCAATAAAAAAACAAAATTACACAAATAACAATAATAATAAAATAAAACAAAACTAATAAAAGTTAAAAAAAATATTTGTTTGTTTTTATTTTTTCCACGTTGAAAATTGGTAAATAAAAAGACTAAATGTTAGAATAATTATTATTATAATTTTTTTAATAAATAACCATGAGCGTAACATAAATAACATATTTAATAACTAAAAAAAGATTCTCATATTTTGGAAAAAAAATGTTTTAATGTTTTTATTTTCTTGTCTGATTGTCACAGTCAAATTTGTACACACCGAAAATTATACAAAAATTTCCAATCTTTAAAATGGCATTGTTTACTTGCAATAACACAAATAAAGAAAAAACACTTTGTTTCTTTTGTTATTATTTTGTAATAACGAAAGTGCAACAAAATAAAAATTATTTTCTCGAACGAAACTTGACAGAAACCAGGAAATATCATAAATTGAAGAGCACCAAAACAGCTGCGCCAAAAAACGCATTTTGCCCTCCTCTTTACGGGTGTTGAAACAGGACTGGTTTGAACAATCAACCTTTGGTCTACATGGTAATGCCTCCATAGTATGTCATCAGTGTCTCAGTTACTGAATATTGATGTTTAAATTATAATGCATGATTGATGGACTTTAAACAAAAACTAAATATCGATTTGAGTTAATTTCATATTTATGAAAGTAATTACATTATCGTCACAAAAGCACGAAATAATTTTAGTCGATGCAAGGTTGCATTCACAGGCAATGCAAGGTTGCATTCATGGGCAATGTAAAGTTGCATTCACAGGCAATGTTAGGTTGCATTCATAGGCAATGCAAGGTTGCATTCATGGGCAATGTAAAGTTGCATTCATGGGCAATGTAAGGTTGCATTCATGGGCGATGTAAGGTTGCATTCACAGGCAATGTAAGGTTGCATTCATAGGCAATGCAAGTTTGCATTCACAGGCAATGTAAGGTTGCATTCATAGGCAATGTAAGGTTGCATTCATAGGCGATGCAAGGTTGCATTCATAAGCGATGTAAGGTTGCATTCATACGTTAATACTTTTACCACGGCGGTACGCGATCTTTGATTCGCTATATCTTTATTAATTTTATTTTTTTACGCTATATGGTATATTCAAACTCAGAATTTGTACCTTTGTATAAAAATATTAATGAAATTAAAAAAAAATTATTTTGAAATTTTTATGCTACTACCTAGCATAGGGTTTAGGGGTAGGAATAGGGATAGGGTTAGGGGTAGGGGTAGGGTTAAGGTTTGGGTTAGGGTTAGGGTTAGAGCTAGGGATAGAGTTAGGGTTAGGGTTAGGGTTAGTAGCAATTTTACCTATTGCAATCACGTCGAACCGCTGGGGCAATAGCAGCGACCCATTCATAGGCGATGTAAGTACGATACGACAGTCAGATATTGTAAATCCGACACGAATCAATAAAAGCGAAATCTCCAGCCAGAAATAAATTCAAGAATTTCAACTAACTGTTGAAAAATTGTTCTGGCTTAACAAGCTCAAAACAAAATTGAATAAAAAATAATTTGTGAACTCAACTTTTGTGCCAGTTGGCAGATCTTTTCTTATTAATGCTTTTTGAAAATGTTAAAATCTTTCTATTGGCACCTGTACCGACTGTAAAATTCTGTGTTAGAAACTCATATATTTTGAGTTTAAATTGTAAAATAAAACACTTTAAAGGAATCCAGACCAAACTAAAACTTGGCAGTTCAAAATTTTTATTTTTTTTAAACTTCCTGCTAATGTTTCCAACTTGTTATTTTTCACAGAGTTTTTGTTGTTTAAATGAAACAGCACAAAAATTAAACGAGCGAAGCTTAACATCAATTAAAAGAAAATTTACGTAGCAGTTATTGTTGTAAGCCTCATTAAAATTTCAAAGAACAGAAGTGCGTAAATAGGCTTCAAACGAGTAAAAATATTTGTTCAGGTATCATTAATCTGATTGTCTCGTGATGGACGCACAAGCTCAATTTTACCGCGTAAATGGAGGGTCCCACTCTGCCATAATTTTTAGATTATAAAAAGCCGAGTAAGAAAATTAACTACATGCATATATTTTAGACTATTTATTTAATTATAAAATACTAGCAGTGCCCGTAGCGGCTTCGCTCGCATGAAATTAGAGAATTTGAACCGTGCATACATAGGAGAGTACTGCACGGATCAATTTTTTAGGTCTCGGCTCGGCCCGTCGACAACTTGGCTCAGCCCGTTTCAAAAACCGAATTTCCTGGCCCGGCACGGCCCGTCTAATATGGGCCTGGCCCGTTTTTACAGGCCTAGAAGTTCTATATACTTGATGAAAACCTTCGGCCCGTCCCACCTTGACTTCAGGATTAGCCCGGCCCATCTGAACACCCTAAAATCACTAAAATGTTTATATACTTGGTTAAAAATCTTGGCCCGTCCCACCTTGATTTAATGTTTAGGCAGGGCCTTATGAAGACCCTAAAATAACGGCTTGGCCCGTCCGTCCGGTGATAAACTGAAATCATCTACTTTTGACCGGCACAAAACCTCAAAATACCAATTTTCACATCTGTAGCACAGTTTTTGAGTAGCAGTTATTTTAAAATCAAATAACCCTTTCTCCACTTCACATTTGAGGTCCTGGAAACCAAATTTTCAAAAAATGGTGAAACTCGTATATCATTATTTTTAGAGTAGAAACTAAATACTAATTTTACTTTTGTAGCATTTACAGTTTTTGAGTAGCAGTTACTTTAAAAACCAAGTAATCCTATTTTCCACCCCATATTTGAAGTCCTGGAAACCAAATTTTCAAGAAATGGTAAAACACGTATATCATTATTTCTGGAGTAGAAACCAAATACTATGTTTTACTCCTGCAGCATCTACAGTTTTCGAATAGCAGTTACAATAAAAACCAAATAACATTATTTTCCATCCCACATTTGAGGTCCTGGAAACCAAATTTAAAAAAAATGGTTAAACACGTATATCTTTATTTTTAGAATAGAAACTAAATACTAATTTTTACATCTGTGGTATTTACAGTTTTTGAGTAGCAGTTAGTTTGAAAAACAAATAACCCTATTTTCCACCCCACATTTGAAGTCCTGGAAACCAAATTTTCAGAAAATGCTAAAACACCTATTTCATTATTTTGAGAGTAGAAACAAAATACTAATTTTTAATCCTGTAGCATTCACAGTTTTTGAGTAGCAGCTACTTTAAAAACCAAATAACTCAATTTTCCAACCAACATTTGAGGTCCGGGAAACCGAATTTTCAAAAAATGGTGAAACACGTATCTTTTTATTTTTTAAGAAAAATCCATGTACCAAATTTCAAAATTTCCACATTTTTGGTTTTCGAGATATACATTGTTTTAGAAAAAAGTTTGTTTTCCAGTTTTTTCCCCTCAGGAGCAAAATTTTCAAAAATCCTTTCTTAGCGGATGTTTACGCTATAAAAGTAATATAAGTTCCAAATTTCACGTTCCTAGGATGAGGCGTGTGAGCTCGGCATTGATTATCAGTCAGTCATCTGTCAGTCAGTCAGTCAGTCAGTCAGTCAGTCAGTCAGTCAGTCAGTCAGTCAGTCAGTCAGTCAGGACATGTTCTTTTATATATATACTAGCAGTGCCCGTAGCGGCTTCGCTCGCATGAAATTAGAGAATTTGAACCGTGCATACATAGTAGAGTGCTGCACGGATCAATTTTTAGGTCTCGGCTCGGCCCGTCGACAACTTGGCCAGCCCGTTTCAAAAACCGAAATTCCTGGCCAGGCACGGCCCGTCTACTATGGACCCGGCCCGTTTTTACAGGCATAGAAGTTCTATATAATTGATGAAAAACTTCGGCCCGTCCCACCTTGACTTCAGGTTTAGCCCGGCCCGTCTGAACATCATAAAAACACTAAAATGTCTATATACTTGGTTAATAATTTTGGCCCGTCCCACCTTGATTTAAGGTTTGGGCAGGGCCGTATGAAGACCCTAAAATAACGGCTTGGCCCGTCCGTCCGGTGATAAACTGAACTCATCTACTTTTAACCGGCACAAAACCTCAAAATACTAATTTTCACATCTGTAGCACTTACAGTTTTTGAGTAGCAGTTATTTTAAAATCAAATAACCCTTTTTCCACTTCACATTTGAGGTCCTGGAAACCAAATTTTCAAAAAATGTTGAAACTCGTATATCATTATTTTTAGAGTAGAAACTAAATACTAATTTTACTTTTGTAGCATTTACAGTTTTTGAGTAGCAGTTACTTTAAAAACCAAGTAACCCTATTTTCCACCCCATATTTGAAGTCCTGAAAACCAAATTTTCAAAAAATGGTAAAACACGTATATCATTATTTCTGGAGTAGAAACCAAATACTAATTTTTACTCCTGTAGCATCTACAGTTTTCGAGTAGCAGTTACATTAAAAACCAAATAACCTTATTTTTCACCCCACATTTGAGGTCCTGGAAACCAAATTTTAAAAAAATGGTAAAACACGTATATCTTTATTTTTAGAATAGAAACTAAATACTAATTTTTACATCTGTGGTATTTACAGTTTTTGAGTAGCAATTACTTTAAAAAACAAATAACCCTATTTTCCACCCCACATTTGAAGTCCTGGAGACCAAATTTTCAAAAAATGCTAAAACACGTATTTCATTATTTTTGGAGTAGAAACTAAATACTAATTTTTACTCCTGTAGCATTCACAGTTTTTGAGTAGCAGCTACTTTAAAAACCAAAAAACCCAATTTTCCAACCCACATTTGAGGTCCAGGAAACCGAATTTTCAAAAAATGGTGAAACACGTATCTTTTTATTTTTCAAGAAGAATCCATATACCAAATTTCAAAATCTCCTCATTTTTGGTTTTCGAGATATACATTGTTTTAGAAAAAAGTTTGTTTTCCAGTTTCTTCCCCTCAGGAGCAAAATTTTCAAAAATCCTTTCTTAGCGGATGCTTACGCAATAAAAGTAATATAAGTTCCAAATTTCACGTTCCTAGGATGAGGCGTTTGAGCTCGGCGTTGATTATCAGTCAGTCAGGACATGTTCTTTTATATATATAGATTAATAAAAAATCAAAAGAAACAGCTAGCTTCGAATATATCAGTTTAGTTTTGTAAGCAATTGGCTTTCTTCGGTTCTAACGTTTCTCCTTGCGTTGAAACAAATTTAAGAAGCTGAACTTCAGAGCAGCCCCACACGTAACATTTTGCCAAGCAAATTCATGAAGTTATTTAAGAAACTTACTCATTTTAACGTACAGCTTTCAAACTGTCAATTATTTTTTTAGCCGCGCATAACTATAAAGACGTATCTACACCACGTATTTGAGTTCGAACCCTCATCTATACAGCCAACAGGCAAACGGTTAACCACTACGTCAGGGTGGCTATGACATTTACGAGGTCACTAAGCTGTTTGAACAATCCTAAGAAATCCATCGCTTTCTAATTATTCTGTGACCTTTTGCCATGAAGGCTTACCAATGAAGCTAGCAGCGAGGTTCGCTTGCCCCTTTCCTACACTGAAAATTACTGGCGCATTATAGACCAGTAAGAGGTGCTGGTTTTCAATGCAATATTGTCAGTTTCAAGCGTTTTTCTTAATACAAATTTTGGTTTAACGAGATATATAAGCAATGATTTGTCTGATTGTGCAGGCTGTTAACCAGGACATGTCGGAGTCACAAACAACGTTTTGTT
Organism: Erpobdella octoculata; assembly: GCA_963978895.1. Lineage (NCBI taxonomy): Eukaryota > Metazoa > Annelida > Clitellata > Hirudinida > Erpobdellidae > Erpobdella > Erpobdella octoculata. Next base: position 18,699,606 of record OZ022247.1, on the reverse strand, counting down.
AGAATTTAATCAAGAATAAAATACAATCGTTTAAAGTAAATTAAATAAAAAATGTTTGCAGTTTTAGATAATTAATTTAAGAAAAAAACAAAAAAGATCAAAATTTTTATTAACTTTTTTAATAAAAAAAATATAAAAAATTGTTTAAGCAAAAACAAACTGAAACGAACTTTTTAAGAAAACATATTATCCAGGCTCCCGAATTTCTTATCCTAAAAAATCTGCAAAAGATTAAAAATGAACTTTAATAATGACCACACCGGGTGCTCTTTGAAGAAATTCGAAGCTTAAAATGTCACAAATAAGTTAATTCTCGATGGGCATGCAATCAAAAGTGAAACCAACTCGAATACACGCAGCAGGTCAAGAGAAAAGAAATTCATTTTGGCGACTAATTTTTTTCTTATGTTTGCAAAAACGATTTAGATCTTTTATTACTGAAAATTTAAATAAATGATTTTGTTTTGTTTTGTTTTTAAATTCATTTCAAGGTCCATTTTATTTATATAATTTCTTTGAATTTGTTTTCAAATATTAGAATTGCAGATTGCAACCGCTACAGATTGCTTGCCATATTTGTCATGTTCAACTCCATTTCTTTATTTTTTCTTTTTCTCTATCATCCCGTTTTTGGCGGATTGTCGGATGAGATCTGCTGGAATTATGTTTTTTTGTGATTTTGTGGTGGTCGTTGTCGTTTTGTCGCCGTAGTTGTTGTTATTATTGTTGTTTGATATTGCAGTATCGATTTATTGATTGTGATCTCAGCTTATTTACTTTTTGAAGTAAATTATTTTTAACGTACCATGTGCTATTTGTAGACTAAATCTGTGATATGCTAAGTGCCTAGTGCAGCAAGGATTACAATTGTTTGATGAGGCGTTTAAAAAAACCTTTTAACTTGTTTGAGTCGCTACTGTAAACTCTTTCAAACTGCAACCGCAGTCAGTTTAACTTATTAAACTACGTCTTACTTCTAGTAATATTACATAGCTGGCCGTAGACATTTTGAAAATTATCATAGACAGTAAACTGGTTCATTGCAAGACAAAATTAAACCTAAATAAACTGTTTGACAGGCAGATTTAATAAAATTTGTTAATGTAGCCAGTTTGAGATTTAAACTGTTTTCAATTGATTCAATTGATAACAGTGCATTTTTTTAGGACTTGATGAGATTTTGAGATTTGATGCGGTTTAGCTTTTCACGTCATGAGATTACGTGGTTTGAAGTATTTGAAGCACGTTGAAACAGATGACCCACGTGGCCAGCCTGATGGAAGCAGTATCTATGCTCTGCTTTGTAAAAACGGTTTGAAAAATAATACTAACCAGATAGGGTTTCAGCTTCATGCGCTGGTTTCTTGAACGTTGTAAATGTAACAAATGATTAAATAAAACATACAACTTTTGGAACCGTATTATCTGAATAGTTACGTCGGTTTGATGGTAGCATCTGAGAATACAAGGTTACGGTTATACCATTAAGACATCACTTCTTAAAATGCACCTCAGCAACGTCGGGAAAGGCTAAGAACCGTTTTATCTACCCAGACAAGAGCTGGTAAGAGTAAATAAGTACGAATAGTTTAAAAAAATTAGTTCTTTATTATCATTAGTTATTTTCAAAACTTTTTACATCAAAGTTGAAATTAGGCTGGCATTATCGGCTGATAAATAATTAGCAGTTTAATTTGCATGCACTCCAACCGTCATTTTTGAATGTCGACTTTTTTTTTCTTCTGTTGTCTTGAATTTAAATGAAAAATTAGCATGCTGAGACGACATGTTTGCTAGTCCTACAATGATTGACGTGAAAATACTACTGCATAGTTTGATGAGCAACGTTTGGAAGAAGAAATTCAAGTTTGGACGAATTTGATGAAATCAGATTAATTGCTCGACCATAGTTGCAGTAACCAGCTAACACTCAGAAATCGATTTGTCACAGAGCGTTTGTTCGGACTCTATTGGATAAAGATAAAAATAATCCGATCAGATTATAGTGGTGTTATGCCGAAATGAATCGATTTCAAGACCACTACGATGCAGGCAGCCGTATTCAGCGTCTCAATCGTTTTATCTCCAGTGGAACCACCGTACTCATTTAACTACCACAGGAGGATGAAAGGCTGAGTTGAGCTGAGAAGTACTGACCAATCACAAGGGGTTACCCAGCCTGTTTCTATGATGCAACATTTATTTTCTGATGAGTTGATCCAGCTATTAATCCACATCAACTCGGACACGTTCCAGGCCACAGTTTTGTCATCGGTCCTGCTTGACTTGCTTGACTGACAAGTTTCTAGCCGTTTCTTGCCGTCCAGCTTGCAGGCTAGATACTGATGTTATATGTTGGCTTCATTGCAGAATAAAATAATAAATTAAATAAATCAATTAATCCTCCCGGAACGCCGAAGAATTTTCAGATGTTTTTCATCAATCGACATAAAGCAGCCGACATTTTTTTTTTCAATTTTAGTAAAATTTTAACAACATTGCGAATACAAGTATTTTGTATCCATGGCATCTAAAATTCAAAGCTCTTTGCTGCCAAGATGTCACTGTCATGGGTGAGAGCGTTTCCACGTGCATTGTTTGTAATGTCATGCAACATTAGTGTTTGGCACCAGTGGATCTTTGCCCGTGTAAACGCGCCTTTAGTAACGACGGCCTAGACGAAGCCAGTTCGAAACAATACGATTGAGAGCGTTTAACGGTAGGTACAAATAATAATCATGCTGCGATTTAGAATTAATACATTTTCATTGCTAGTTTTATCATAACGTTTTTTTATATTTATTTCATAAGGTTATTTTAAACACTTGATAAACATTTGACAAGTGTAAATGAAAAGTAGTAACTAATATAAAATTAGAAAACAGAGCTTTGAACAATGAAATGGTTCAATAGGCTTTTTAATAATGGTTTATGGTCATTTACATTAGGTGTTTTAAGACTGAAATAGCTGTATGTAGGAAACACCTGAGTACTTTTTGTCGTAGATCATATGATCCTTATAATGTCCCTCCTCCTTTATCCAGGCTTGATACTGGCTCGCCAAAAGCGGAGCGAAGTTATCAATAGGCTTGAAAAGATTCAGAATTAGTTTGGATTTAATGATAGATCCAAAATAAAATAAAAATTGATTAGGAAATCTTGGTGAATTTCCAATCTTAAAGCTGGTTACGTACTTATAAAAGTAAAAAAGTATTAAACGTAAACAACTAAGAAAAAAGAATAAAAGTGAAACACTAAAATAAAAAAAAATAGAAAAAGAGCTAGAAACAGAAAGGATGGGATAACTAATGGAGCATTAATCGTGGAAAACATGAGCAATATTTGTTCCTTGCATCTCCCTCGTGCGCCGTCAACCGATCAATTAGAGAATTTCTTTATTAAAATTCCAGCGAGGCAAAACTATTCCGATCGAATTGAATTTCTAATTTTTTCGTGGCTCGTTTTGAGTGAATGAAAAAAAAATTGAAAGACGTAGAAATTGGTCATGTGACATGGATGGTCATGTCACGTGGTTGGTCATGTGACATGGATGGTCATGTCACGTGGTTAGTCATGTGACCGGCATATTAGTACGTGAGAGCAGTGAGAAGGAAGTTCTTTTATTAAATCAACTCGTTTACAGTAATGGTCGCTGGAGGTAATTTTGAGGAGAAAAAGAAGAAGAAAATGAAGAAGAAGAAGAAGAAGAAGAAGAAGAAGAAAAAACAAAAAAGGGAGAAAGAATAAAAAATGAAGAATAAAAATAAAAAGAACATAATTATGCTGAATAAGATGATAATGAAGAAAACGTCGGAAAAAAAACGAAGAAAAACAAGAAAAAGAAAGCTTTATGTGCCAATAATCGATATGACCAATAATCTTGTACATTGGATGCTATAGAAATAATTTTATGTCTTTCTAAATACCAACAGGCAGCTAAACTCATAAACGCCACACGTTCTAATGATTTTGCATAAATTAGGACAGCCACAAAAGTTCATTATACTCGTCTACAAAACTTAAAATATGAAGACCTTAGGCAATTAACGAGAAATTTTGTGAACTTTTCCAAATAAATGTTTTATTTAAAACAACAGATTTATTATAATTTTTGTCTGTTTTAAAAAAAACTTTCCTCCGAAGAAGCGACCCGGAGGTCAAACTTTGGTGCCCGCGTCTAACTTATCTGAAGAGATAATTTCGTTGCAGCTCGTAAATAATCTTTTCGCCCTTCCACAGTGTAGATTGGAGGCAGTCCAGCGTGGATGAACTGTGATGTCTTGAGTACCCTGTATTGGGGGGCAACATAAATAACCACCCACTCCCCTCTCTACCTCCCACCACCACTACCACTTTTACTCATTTTTAGGAGTTCAATATTTATTACTGTCTTGGGTAATTGCGTCATTTTCCATCAATTTCCAGAGAAAATCAATTGTTTTGTAATATTATTTTATATATGTGCAATTATGTTCTAATAAATATGTTATTGTATTGGATGTTCTGTTGAATTAAAAGACTAAAAATGTGTTTATTTCATTATTTAAATTATATAAATTATATTTTATACCTTGTAATGTTCAGAATTTTTTGCGTTTGATGAAAAAAAATACAAATAAAATATTTCTGATAAAGAACAATAATGATATAATAAAAATAAACAGACAATGTTTACAAAACGGTTATTAGCTGTTTCATTATTAAAAGAAATAACCAATTCAAGATAAAACACAGAATCATGACATATTTTTGCCTTTTTTGTTTTTTATGTCAAAAAACAAATTCCTTGTTTTGGAAGATAACTTTTGATCCTCCCATACTTGATGAAGAACTCCCTTGTTTTTTTTATTACCGATTGTTCTCTATCGGCTTTTTTCTATTCCTAAACTTGTGCGTTCTTTTTTCCTCATATTCTTACACCTCTATAATTCTACCTTTTTATAATTCTATATTTCTAAACTAATTATTTTATTTTTCTTTGTTTGCATATCCGTACAGTTCAACACTCTGATATATATATATTTTCTTCCATAACGGGTTTCATCACTTCTGGATTTCCGCAATTATACAACCCAGCACTTTCAAATTCCTGAACTAAATCATTCCTTGATTTCTAAATTTTTAAATTAAATTTTCATTTATACATTTTTGTACTTATATATTTCTCCACCTCCATATTTCTACTTTGTTTCATTCCTGCGAATATTACACATACGTTGATTTGTTCGAATTGGTAAGCTGATGTTCCATATGTGAACGACTCATAACGGACGATTCATACATACATACATACATACATACATACATACATACATACATACATACATACATACATACATACATACATACATACATACATACATACATACATACATACATACATACATACATACATACATACATACATACATACATACATACATACATACATACATACATACATACATACATACATACATACATACATACATACATACATACATACATACATACATACATACATACATACATACATACATACATACATACATACATACATACATACATACATACATACATACATACATACATACATACATACATACATACATACATACATACATACATACATACATACATACATACATACATACATACATACACACATACATACATACATACATAAATACGGAAATATCAGCGCACAAATATCGCAATATCAATAAAAGTGAACTTTCCCTCTATAAAAACCATCCAATGAAATTTTAAATGAATTCAAGTCGCTGGACTCCACCATAGACCTTGTTAACCTCGGACAGAGGTCCTCCAACAACTGACCAAACACCAATCTATAAAGTAGCATCAGATCTGCTCGTTCTTTTCTGTATCTCCAAAAAAAGAAGATTGAGTCTCAATCTTTCCTTATATGTTAATCTTTTGCATAAGTGCATCTGTCTTGTGGCTCTTTTTTGTACTTTTTCCAGTGCTTCAACCAAATTTCGCTTATAGGGGTTCTACACCTGTACCGCATACTCCAGCTGAGACCTGACCAAGGATTTATATAATTCCACAAAAACTTTGTCTGACAAGTGTGTGAAGTTCCTTGTTATCAATCCTAGCCTTGCATTGGCTTTGTTTATCCTGCCGAAAACGTGTTCTTTAAACTGACGTTTAGAGTCTACAAAAACACCTAAGTTGTTTATTGCATCTACCATTGAAAGTATATGGATTGAGCCCTTTGTGTCAACCAGTTTGTAATTGAAGTGATGGTTTCCTCCTACATTTAAAACAAAACACGTTTTTATATTGATCTTCATTTTCCAGTCGTCGAACCAGCAAGAAACCTCGTCTATATCGCCATATTTCTGTAGTTTAAACAGAAGTCTACTATGAGATTGTTTGTCAAAAGTTTTTTCCAGATCTGTATAGACAACATCAACCCTTTTTCCTGAATACATAGCTTCTGACAGCACATCGAAAAAACGCAGCATTTGTAACAGTGCAGATCTAGAAGAAATGAATCCAAACTTGTTTTGCTTGAAAAGACCATTTTATAAAAAATAAATAAAATGAACAGGAGAAGTCCTGGAATTTACCAAATTCAAATAGGTTTTCATGAAACAAATATTAACTTAAAATACATTTAAAGATACTTTAATGAAATACTTAAATAATAAAGATCTTATAATATAATTGAACGTCAGCGAAGTGTGCAGAG
>OZ022247.1:18682136-18692709 GCA_963978895.1 Erpobdella octoculata | reverse complement strand
AAACGTTTTATAACTAAATTATTTAATATTTTTTTATTTTTTTATCATCATTTTATAACTAAAAATATTTTTGGATAACTTCCGGAAACGTAGAGTGTTATTGCCTGATCAATTTAGATCTTAAAATGTGTAATGTAATTGAATTGTTAATTAATATAATTTATTTTGTCTACACGTAGAACCTAGTTTAGAGAGACATTTTGATTGTTACTGAAAAAGCAGAGAAAAAGAGAGAAAGAAAAAAACAAGAAAGAGAATGAGAGAAAAAAGAAGAAAAGAGAAAAAAATAGAGAAGGAAAAATAGAAAAAACAGAGAAAAGAGGAAGAGAGAGAGGGAAAGGGAGAAAGAATGAGAACGAGAAAGAGATGTAGAGATACAAAGTTAAGCAAGAAAACAAAAACCTGGGCAGCGCTGGGCAAACCAGCTAGTATTCATTAATTTTGATTCATAAAGTTATTTAAAACATTTATAAACAATTATTCAAATAGATTGAAAAAAGACGTGTAGTGATTAATCAACAACTTCATACGTTGACGATGTTGATTTTCATCCTGAAAGTCTTTATAGTCAACTTTTGCTTTTGCATTTTTTTGTTTTGTTTTTATATAGTGGTACATCTTTATCTTTGATCTTTTACACAGCCTTTTCAAGCCAAGAGCCAAACTGATTACTTTTTTTCCCTCAACTCAGAAAAATGCCATCATCACGCCAGTCCTCAAGAAACCAAACTTGGATCTGCATAACCCTGCCAACTATCGTCCGATCTCCAATTTGTCGATATTATCTAAGCTGTTGGAGCGATGTATTGGTGACCAGATGAACATATATCTCAATGAAAATAACCTCCTGCCACGATGCCAGTCAGCCTATAGAAAGCATCATTCTACTGAGACTGCTGTCTTGAAGGTGCTCTCGGATGTCTACTCAGCAGCCGATCTGGGACGGATCACACTTCTGGGCCTTCTGGACCCTAGTGCTGCGTTTGACACCGTCGATCATCAGATCTTGTGTGATAGGCTTCATAACTCGTTTGGTCTTGGGGGTGCGGTCCTGAAATGGTTCGGCTCCTACCTCACGGACCGGTCCCACTGCATCCGCTGCAACAATGTCACATCTAAGTCGGCTTCTCTCCTCTACGGGGTACCGCAGGGGTACGTCTTTGGCCCGGGGCTGTTTCTTCTCACACTGCTGATGTCATCGGTGTCGCCACCAGACATGGGTTCTCGGCTCACTCCTATGCTGACGATCTGCAAATTTACAGTGACTCTCCTCAGATGTTATGCTCTGATCTTGTGCCAAGAATGTCTGCCTGTATTGGCGAAATCAGCGCATAGATGGCCAGTAATTGCTTGAAACTCAATCCATCAAAGACTGAGCTGATATGGCTGGGTTCAACTCGGCGGCTGAGGCATTGTCTGATGGGGGATGTGGACATTGCTGAGGTTTCGGTCAGGCCTTCTGCGTCTGTTCGGGATCTTGGGGTGCTGGTTGACCGTGATCTGTCCATGGAAACCAGTGATGACGAGTACTTAAGTACATATGTACTTAAGTACGTACTTAAGTACAATAGGTGTACTTGAGTACTTGTACTTAAGTCCTTTCGCGAACGTGTACTTAGTACTTGTACTTAAGTACATTTTCAGTGTACTTATTGAGTAAGTACATTTTAAAAGTAGCTAAGTGCTTTAAAAAGAAATCATTTTATTTTTATTTAAAAATTATTATTTAAATTATTTATAATTTGTAAATTTAAAAATAAGTGTTTATGTAACAGATTCTATGCTCAAGCATTTCCTGTTTTCGAGGTTATGCTTTGTCATGCTATTTTTTACATTAGTATTTGTTACAAGATGACCGATCTATCAGAACGTACCGATAACAACAAAGTTAATCAAGTTTTGCTTTTAGTTGTGAGGACTTATTTCAGTGAAATAGTTTCTGACGATGGAGATAATATAGAAGCTCTTTGCAGTCTTTGCAAGCCTAAAAAAAATTCCATTCGCGGTCAATACAAAGCTCTTTCGAATTTCACCAAGCATATTCAGGTACGTTAAGAATGAGAATTTTGATAATTTGTAAGCTTAGAATTTTAAAATGTGTATTATTTGGTTTTAGAGAGCTCATGGTAAAGAGCACATTGACTCGATGCACGTGCAGAGAAAACAGGTCAAACGAAGGGCTTCTGGAAATATTGATAGACCTGGTTCATCTGCCAAGCAAATACGGCTAGACGAAATGTCAGAAAATCGGCAGGTTACATCTAAAAATGCACAACAATTAATAACAGAATTTGTAGTTCGGGACATGCAGCCTCTGTCTATTGTAGAAGTTCCAGGGTTCAGAGATATGGTTGAGGGAATTAATCACAAAATCAAGGTAATGTGTACAGAAACTTTAAAAAGCAGGTTAACATTGATGTTTGATACAATGGCTGGCAATTTAAAAAAGACGCTACAAGACTGTGAATTGGTGTGTACCACAGCTGACATTTGGACTCACCAGACTCGAAGTTATATCGGCGTTACATGCCACTGGCTAAAAAATGATTTTGGTCGGAACAGTGCGGTACTTGCTTTTCGACGATTCAAAGGAACACATTCATTCGACAAAATTGCATCTACTCTTATGAGCATCCACACTGAGTTCAACCTGGACTGCTGCAAAATAGTTCATGTTGTGACTGATAATGGAAGCAATTTTGTAAAAGCATTCAAAGAGTATGCTGAATCAAGCATATTAGAGCTGGAACCATCAGAGAGCAAGGACAGTGATCGGGACATCGAAGACGAGACTATTCATCAACCGATATCTCAATATTTTGAGCAAACTGATTCTGACGAGTTTTCAGGTGTTTACTTGCCTCCTCATCTACCGTGTTTCTCACACACATTAAATTTGTTGGTGTCTACAGATGCCAATAAAGCCAGTGATGCATCTTTTAAACGAATGTATCGTTCAGTAGCAAGCAAATGTTCCAGCTTAAGCAACAAAGCACACCAAAGTTCAAAGGCCGCTGAAGTTGTATTTGATATACTTGGGAGAACAATACCTAAGCCAAACTCAACTCGGTGGAACTCTGAGTTTGACAGCTACAATACAATATACAATATGAAGGACAAAATTAATATTGTGATGGAACGACTGCAGCTGCCAAAATTTAGTAACCAAGATTTGGCATTCTTGGGAGAGTGGCTCGATGTAATGAAACCAATTGCACAGGTTCTTGACAAAATACAAGGAGAAAATACACCTGAGGCCTCTTTTGGCTCAATTCTGCCGACACTGCAGGTCATTCAACGACGACTGATAGCAACCACATCAACCTATACTGCAAGCTTAATTACAGCTCTTCAGATTGGAATGCAGAAAAGGTTTGGAAATATTTTAAAATTTGATGACATGGCAATGAACTTTAAGATCAAATCTTTAGCCGCTGTGTCACACCCATACTTTAAAGTTCGCTGGCTGCCATTGACACATCGTAAGATGGCTGAAGAACTGTTTGTAGTTGAAGTCAAACGTATAAATGAAACAAACACTTCTCCAGAAGCAGAGGTTGTGACAGAATTAAGTGGAGATTTCTACGGGTTTCATGAACCAGATTCAGAAAGTAATGATTCAGCTTACAGAGTGGAAGCCTATCAGTACTTAAATGATTCATTACATGACATGAATCAACTAAAAAGGTAAACATTTGATTTGTTACAAGATGTCTTGAGAGCTTTTTTTTTAATTTACAACTTTGTGATATATTTAATTATAATTTTTATTTTATTTAGGTATCCGGCAGTTGCAAAGGTTTTTCTTAAATTCAACACGACCATTCCATCGTCCGCTGCTGTTGAAAGATTATTCAGTCAAGCGGGGCTCATACTAACTCCTCGGCGTAATAGACTCAGCGACACATATTTTGAAACATTGCTTCTTTTGAATAAAAACATTGCATTTTGGTGATGTTTTTTTAATAAATACTTGGTTTTATGCTGTGAAAACAATCTTGTTTTGATCAATAAAAATTTTCAATGTACTTGAGTACTTGTACTTAAGTACAATTTAAAAATCTGTACTTGTACTTAAAGTACATTTAACACAGAGTACTTAGTACTTATACTTAAGTACATTTTCTGAGTACTTACGTCAACACTGATGGAAACACATTTCCCATCTCACCCGTACCTGTTTCTACCATCTTCGTCAGCTACGTCTCATCCGCAGGAGCCTCACTACAGACTCTGCTCACTCCCTTGTAAGAGCACTGGTGCATAGCCGGGTTGAGTATTGCAACGGGATCCTGGCTGGTCTACCGCTGTTCCAGATTAACAGGCTTCAATCTGTTCTTCGGGCAGCTGCCCGTCTCGTGCTTGATTGCCTGGCTGGGCCAGTGTTTAGGGTTTGATGCGGACGCGGCTTCATTGGCTTCCCTTTCCGCAGAGAATCCGTTTCAAACTTTGCACTATGGTTTATAAGTGCCTCCATGGCATGGCTCCTGTCTATTTTCAGGAGTTATTTGTTCCGGTCTCTCAACTCTTTGGTCGGTCTCATCTTCGATCGCCGGCGGCCACGATCTACTTGTCCCTCAGACGGAGACAGTGGGGATTGGCGGGCGTGGTTTTTCTGTGGCTGGTCCTGTGGCCTGGAATAGCCTTCCCACCGCTCTGAAGGATCCAACGATGCCTTTTAGTGTCTTTCGTGAACGGCTCAAGACAGATTTGTTCTCTTCCGTTTAATTGTGCAGTGCGCTTTTGCGACTTTTATTTTGTAAAAAAGCGCTATATAAAAAACCTGTATAATAATACTTTCAGATTACGGTTTGTTTATTTGTTTGTGTTTGTCTGTATTTTATACAAATCCAAACCGCTCGACCAATTTTAACGAAATATGGCATATAGGTAGACTTCAAAAAGGTGAAAAAGACAATTTTTTACCACGCTTTTCTTAACTTGCTTTCTTGTATGTCTGGGTGTCCATTGATATATATATATATATATATATATATATATATATATATATATATATATATATATATATATATATATATATATATATATATATATATATATATATATATATATATATATATATATATATATATATATATATATATATATATATATATATATATATATATATATATATATATATATATATATATATATATGTGTGTGTGTGTGTGTGTGTATGTCTACGAACATAGGTGGTTATTGTGTAACAAAATTTAAATTTACTTTACCTAACAAAGAAAGTTTGAAACACCTTTTAACAAATCTATCTTACGTTTAATAGTCAAAAAAAGGTTAGGTGGGAGAGGAAGAAAGAAAGGGAGCGAGATCGGAAAAGCAAGCGGGAGCAGAAGAACCAGCCGAACTGGGAAAGCGAGTTGCAGCGGGAACAGGAGAGCGAGTGGGAGCGGGAGAGCAAGAAGGGAAGGAAACGGAAGCGAGAAAGAGAGAGAAAGCGAAAGATAGAATAACGATAGAAAAACCTCTAAAAATCTCGTCCAACGCCCGTTAACCCCACTAGTTATACTATAAAAATATCTGTTAGCTCCAGAGTAACATTTATCTGTAATCTCTTTAACTCGCTTATGAATGGTCATCCTGACAACAGAATATTTCAGAAAACGTTGGAGTTTTTAGACATATTTTAGTGCAGATGCATAAGAGTTATTTTCTAACAAAAACTGCTGTTTATTTCTGTTAGCTGGCATGCTTGAAACGCATTGATTCTTGTAACTCTTTTGTGACACAAATAAACCACATTATCTTGGACAGTTTTTTTTGTGTTGTTTCAATTTGTCACGAGGGCCATATGTAAGCTTTCAAGGATAAAGGACAAAACCATACTGTCATGATATCATAAAACCGAATGTCAGACAAACATAAAACCATACTGTCATACCAACACAAAACCATATCGTCATACAAACCATACAACCCTACTGTCATACACACATAAAACACTACTGTCATAAAACCATAAAACCTTACTGTCATACAAACATAAAACACTACTGTCATACAATTACATAACCATACAGACCCAAAAACGTACAGGAATAATTGAGCTAACGAAAAATAACAAAAAGATTTTTCTTTGAACTCCTATCTTGCAGATAAGCTGACTATATTGTTAGTTTCGTATTTAGGTGTTCTTATAATGAATTATTCAACTCGAAAAGTTTTAATTTTTGAAAAACGAAACTTACTTGAAGCCTTTTTAAAAAAATATTTAGTAAAAAATGTTAAATTTTTTCTAAGGACTGCTTCTGTTAAAAATAAAAACATTTTAAATAGTATTGTTTGTGAAAATAATAACAATATTAATATAATTGTTAGTGAAAATAATAACAATAATAATAGTAATAACGAAAAAAGCAATAATTATTATTTATTATAAGTAAACTTTTCATATAGCATTTCAGTAAAAAGTATAATATTATTAATTTCCCCTATTTTAATCATTTAATTTTAGTGCAACTTATTTGTTGTAACCAAATTTATCGTAAACAAAAAATAAAAAATAATAATTTGATAAGTAAATAAATCTTAAATAGACCGAAAAATCGATTCAATGAGTAAGTAAATATTAAATATACGTGAGAGTATAAATGTTCTTTCTTAGCAGCCAAAGAAGAGAGGATAAAGTGTTAATTCCCAGCATATTATCAAATATTCATACGTCGTAAAACAGGACTTAAGTTGTCCTATGTAAATTTCCTTCCTAGATTTTAGAGCATGGAAGATTTTTGTCGTTGGAGTTTATTGAATATTAATGAATATGCTTATACACATACAGACATACACATACACATACACATACACATACACATACACATACACATACACATACACATACACATACACATACACATACACATACACATACACATACACATACACATACACATACACATACACATACACATACACATACACATACACATACACATACACATACACATACACATACACATACACATACACATACACATACACATACACATACACATACACATACACATACACATACACATACACATACACATACACATACACATACACATACACATACACATACACATACACATACACATACACATACACATACACATACACATACACATACACATACACATACACATACACATACACATACACATACACATACACATACACATACACATACACATACACATACACATACACATACACATACACATACACATACACATACACATACACATACACATACACATACACATACACATACACATACACATACACATACACATACACATACACATACACATACACATACACATACACATACACATACACATACACATACACATACACATACACATACACATACACATACACATACACATACACATACACATACACATACACATACACATACACATACACATACACATACACATATACATACACCAAAATATTTCAAATCATCCTACATCACTCCAGTTCTAAAAAAACCCAATCTTGACTGTGATGACGCTAGCTCTTATCGACCAATCTCCAATTTGTCTGTCATTTCAAAGTTATTAGAACGGCTTGTTCTTTTGAGGATAACCAGCTACTTGGATAGTAATAACCTTTCTCCACCTCATCAGTCGGCTTATCGGCAATATCATTCAACAGAGACCGCAGTTCTTAAGGTTTTTTCTGATGCTCTGGTGGCTGCTGACAGCGGGAAAATAACATTGCTAGTTCTCTTAGATCTCTCAGCTGCATTCGATACGGTTGATCACTCTATTCTGCTCCAACGGCTAAACTCACACTTTGGTTTCTGCGGATCTGCACTAGAGTGGGTTGACTCATACCTTAATGAACGTAAATGTCAGGTTAGGGTTGGAGAGGACATTTCTGGTACTTTGCTACTTAACTGTGGAGTGCCTCAGGGTTCAGTTCTTGGACCAACTCTCTTTACAATGTATATAGCTCACCTAGAAAAAATTATCTCCAATCATGGACTTTGTGCGCACTTTTATGCTGATGACACACAGATCTATGGTCATTGTGATCCTGTTAAGGCAATTGAACTCTCGTCAGTAGTTTCTACATGCATTGATGATGTGAGCCTATGGATGTCTTCCAGTCGCCTTCAGCTGAATTCAAGCAAGTCTGAAGTAATTTGACTGTCAACCAGTCGGATGAAACGTAAGTTCCAAGCAGCACCGCTGAGAATGGGTAAAGATTGGATCTCTCCATCTGATTCAGTTCGCAATTTGGGTGCTTTCTTTGATTCAGACATGCGTATGAACACTCACGTTAGTCGCATCACCCAAAGCTGCTTTTCAACCTTACGTCAAATCAAAACTGTTGCTTCATCTCTACCCCCCCTGGCGCTTAACTTGCTTATTACTTCATTGGTGTTTTCAAAACTAGACTATTGTAATTCCACACTGGTTGGACTCCCGAAGATCTTGACTCATCGCCTTCAATCAGTGGTGAATGCGGCGGCAAGGCTTTTGACCGGTCGAAGACGCTGCGATCACATCACTCCAGTACTTCAAGAACTACATTGGTTGAACGTCAGGTGTAGAATTATCTTCAAAGTAGCTCAAATAGTCTTTAAATGTCTCAACTGTTTGGCTCCTTCATACTTAATGGAAGTAATTTTACCCATTAGTAATATTCAATCAAGGGGGAATCTCAGATCTGCATCTTCAGCTCTTCTCTTCGTTCCCTCTACTCGTCTAAAAAGTGCTGGTGATAGAAGTTTTCCTGCTGCAGCAGCAAAAATTTGGAATAGTCTTCCCTTGGAGATAAGAGCAGCACCTGATTTTGTAATGTTTAAAAAAGAATTGAAACAATACCTTATGAAAATTTAACTTTTTGTTCTATTCATTTTTGTATGTGGCCTTGAAGTCGTTTGATTTACGCCACTTTAAATTTGTCAAATAAATAAAATAAATAAATACACATACACATACACATACACATACACATACACATACACATACACATACACATACACATACACATACACATACACATACACATACACATACACATACACATACACATACACATACACATACACATACACATACACATACACATACACATACACATACACATACACATAGGCATACGCATACGCATACGCATACGCATACACATACACATACGATTACGCATACGCATACACGCACAAATACTTACACACATATATAAATAAAAATAGTGACTTTCTTCAAGAACAGAAAATGCGAAATCTTATCTTCCTCACTTAATAAATCCTTGGTGTAATTTTGTGACGAATCTGTACAATGTGAGGTTTTCTGCCAAAATTTAAAAATTAAACCATGTCAATTACTTCTCACCTGAATAACGTGTCCCAATGACTTAGGCATCCAGCATTTGGTGAAAAATATCATGTTGGCCTAGGTACGTAGCTACGATCCTAGAGGCATGTATAGTAACAGCTGCAGAAACTTACCTACATTCCAGATACTCATCAGATACTATTTCGTTTCCGTTCTCCATTTAAATGATGACATTTTTTTAGAGAATAAAATTTCAATTCATATTTTACGAAAAGTTATGAAGCTTTAATACTTATTTACTACTAGTTACCTGGCGTAGTTTATTTTTTGAGAATTAGTGACGAGAACACGTAAAATAATGAACCGATTTCTATTTTTAATGTACTGGTTTAAAACCTTTTTCTCAATAAGACCAACTCCATCCTAAATTTCGTTTAAACTTCTTCAGTGTTTCGAATCTGATAAGGAAACAAACACACAAAGACACATACCCACATTGCTTTTTTGAAAACCCAAAAAATTGTTATTTTTAAATTGAGTGTTTTATATGTCTTTGTAAATAACACATTTTCTTAGCGATGGGTGTAATAAAAATATAAATGATTTTAGAAATGGTATTGTTACAGTTTATCTAACTTCGATTAGTGAAATAAGTAGAGGTGGGCATGGGTTTGGGTTGACCTATAGCTTGGGTCGGGTTGGGCTGGATTCATTTTTGTAGCACAAGCTTGGTTTGGGTTAAAATAGTAGGAAACAAATTTTTAATTAAATATTTTTTTAATGGAAGATGGGTTAGGATGGGTTTAAAAGTTTGACATTTCAGGTGGTTCGGATTGGGTTGGTTTAAAAAGGTGATGGGCTGGATTAGCTCCCAAAAAAAAACCCGTGTCTACCCCAGGAATTAAGGACTGTTTCCTATTGGATGGTAGAATAATGGATTAAAAAGGCTTATTTTATTGGAGTTTTTTTAAGTTTTTTGTCACAAAACATTGACAAAAACATGTGTCAATCTTGAAAAAAAAAATGAAAAATCGAGAAAAAATAAAAAGGTAAGTGCATTTTAGAATCTTATAATCGTAATTAAAATCTCAACCTGACGTGAAATTTTAAATTCTTCAGGATCTCTATGTTCACCACTGTTTTTCCTTTACTCACTCACTCACTCACTCACTCACTCACTCACTCACTCACTCACTCACTCACTCACTCACTCACTCACTCACTCACTCACTCACTCACTCACTCACTCACTCACTCACTCACTCACTCACTCACTCACT